>WHYT01017766.1:145782-185664 GCA_009806455.1 Tetrax tetrax
GCTCCCCAAATATCGCGGCGGGTCAGCCCTCCGGTGGACTCTCTCCGTGGACGTGGTTTGCGAGGGAAGCGCCCGGGTGTGTTGGTGCAGCACACAGGTCTTCAAAAGCAGGCAGAGATCGGCCTTTTGGGATACCTGCATAGGTATTTCCCTGAACTTCCCACTCCTCTTAAAAGTGCAGAGCGCAAAGCCCCTTTCTTGGGAAAGAGATGATGGCTGTCAGCGTTAGGCCTTCTGTGTGCCGGCCTTTCTCTCAAGTTTCCCACGGTCGCCTTGCCAGCCGCTCTGTTAGGAGTAAATCCACGGTGGCCGAAACACCAGTGGGTACTGCCAGTTTGTTTTTATGACTGCAACCTTGTTTAGATAGACGCCAATCAGTGAGGTGGCAGCGGCTGAGATGCAGCTGGTCGCACTAAAATAAGGGGAGATGCACCATTTGAAATTGTAGCGACCCTCTAAACCATAGCCTGGATGAAAAAATGCCGCTGGCCGGATCATCGCGGAGAGAGATCTGTTATTGCCCCTGGAGAGAGGTTGTAATTATGTTGCAGAACTGGTGGTAGCTTTGGCTTGGACATCTGAGAGGGAAACCCTTGTAAATAACTTAGCTGGACCACAGCTCTTGGATTAGCATCTTCGTGTAGACTGGAGCATAAAAGGTGATAATGGCTAATCGTATGGTCTGTTCCCAGAAACTGCCATTCCAGACCAAGGTCTGGGGAGGGTGAGTTTTGAAATTGGGGAGGAGGATGAGTAGGGGAAAGGGAAGGGAGGAGACAAAGCGCTGATATTTTTAGAGATTTGCAACTTTCTCTTAGGAGGCGTTTCTTAATGTATGTCCCAACTTTTTCACTGGAGATTTCTAAAGACCAATGTAACTGAGTTATCTTTGAATTTGTTATGGAAAATGCATTTTCCGTATCCTTGCGATCCTTATCATTCACACGTACCTTATGGAAGAACATTTTTTCCTTTAAGTAGTTAGGACAGACTTTATTCGTAAATAAATGCTGTTGGTTTTCCTGTGTTTAATCAGAGATATAAATTCATTTAGTCTCTGAACCCCTGGCTGTAGCTTTTGCACCTTGCATTGTGCCTTGCAATGGGGCATCTGCATTCAGACCCCAGCTGACAAGCTGTTGATAGGTGAGGCAAAATAGAAAGCAACTTGTACTTAGATAGTTACATTGACTCAGCACTGCTGAGAGTGGGTATAAGTGCTGCTCTTATTTTCCTTGTGCCATCTCTTTTGCTGCAAGACTTCAACATTTGGCTTTTGGTTAGTTATTATGTGAAAGAAGTGTGAGCAGTGTTTTAATCCTAAATGTTGCTTCTGCACTTTGCTTTCAGCAGCTGAAATTCTGAAAATTTTAGCAAGTCCTGAAAATTTTAATTGAGTTGTAGCTGAATGGGATGTGGTGTTGATAGCAAGTGCACCAGATCTTTCCCTGTTCACTTACCTCATCTTGTATTTGTGGGTTGTGTTATGTTTTGGAACTTGACTGAAGTTTGCAGGTAGTGTAAGACCTAACATGCTGTTGACATAAGCTTGTGTTCCTTTTCACCAGTTAAACTGGAAGAATGCATGTTCACAGATATAATATCTATCTGTACTTCTAAATTACAATTTACAGTTGCACAAATGTGTTTAATCTGTATTGAGAGACAAATAATCATAGTTCTGTTTACTTAGGGATTTTGGATGAGATGTACCTGAAAATGACTGTATTAATACAAACCCATGATCTAAAAATCTCTGAACTTCCATTGTATCTGAAACTAGTTGGCCAGGTTTCTAACTGGTAGATATCTCTGAATTTTACATGTTGTCCTTGCTATTTGTTTTGTTTTGATGGACGCATCCCTGTGTTATTACATAATCGGAGAGTAATTTTTATTACTCTCCCAAGAAGTAGAAAAGCCAGGTGAAATTTCACCTTCAGGTTGAGAGATGAACGCTTGAATCTTCTGCTTTCCTGGTCTAACCTCCATATACCAGGCCCAACTTACCTAAGAGTGTCCTTCACTGCACCTGGTGAAGTTGAGTTACGTTATAGGAATGAATGACGTGTTCATGAATGAAAGAGGGGAAACAAGTGGGCCTTTACTTAACTCTGAAGCTAGTGGTTAAGAGAGGTTGAGATCACTCTTGCCAGTATAGTTGCTGTTCTCATTAAATGACTAGTTAATATTAAAAAATGCGTAAGTAGACGAAGAAACAGGACTGAAATCCAGGTCTCCCAGTCTGCAGAGAAGTCTCCTAATGGCAAAACTGTGAAGTCAAGTTTCCTTGTGTACTGTGGGAGTATCCTTGCATCCCTTTCAGGCATGGTGCGCAGCTTTAACAAGAGTGGAGGATGCCTCCGTAGCTTTTAAACAGATGATTGAAGTTCTTTCCTAGGAAAAGGGTGAAGTGTAAACCATATTCTTTGTTTCAAAGTAAAGACGTTTTTGTCTGGGTCTTTCAAAGAATGGATCCAGGTACTTACCTTCCTTAAGGGAGCCCTGTCAGATCTGAGTGGATGGCTGCACCCCCAGCAGCTCTGACTAGACACAGAATGAGGAAAAGGAAAAGGGTTTGGAAGTGCTTACTGTACTCTGGGATGGAGTTTCCCACTGCGCACCATGCTGCCAGCGTTGGATGAAGGATCTCAGTGGTACAGAATCGCAGCTGCTGTTCTCCCTCCACAAGATGCTGTCTCTTACAACAGTTTCAACCCAAGGAGTGGCTTGGCTATCGCTCACATACAGAGCGATTGCTTCTGCAATCAGCTCTTCTTGCAGTGCCTGCAGCTTATCTGGAACGTGTGCTTTAGCAGCAGAACATGGCGGGCAGGCACGTGGTGAAAGGGGATGTGCCCTAGGTGAGTGAAGCTGTGGATGCCTTGTTTTGCTGGAAAAAGAGTGTAACCAGACAGTAGGAAGGCAGGGGGGTTGCGTCCTAACGTAGGGCAGTGGGTTGTGTGGAGTGAGGCCAAAGGTTTAGGGTTGGTCGCTGGGTTTAGGAACTTGGGAGTGCCTCCATGCTTGTTTGAAGCTGTTATCACTGATGATGATAACTAAGTTATCAGTTTGGGAGCTCCTATTTGCTGCACAATTGACTGCCTATCTGAAATGCATTATTCCAACACCACGTTCTTAGCGTTTCAGGCACCTAGTACCAGTTTTTGGATTCCACTTATGTCAAGTACGTCCATTAAGCCTTGTTTCTTCTGATTCTTCCAAATGCTGAGGGTTTGTCCTGTTAGGAAGATGGAGTGTACATAAGCATAACGTTTTATGGTTTTTTAGCTTTGAAAGGTACTCCTTGCATTCTGTGTACAAGGATAAAGGGATTCAAGTGTTGCTTTACTGCCTCCTGGTGAAATATTTCATGAAATATGTTATCTGTGCGTTTGAAGGTGCTGCAACTCTGGGACCTTTTTTCCCCTCCAAAATGGATTTGCAAGATTGGCAACAAAGAACTGTCTGTTGTTTATGCTGCAGACAGAACTCACTCTGGTTTCAGAATGAACTGTTTTCGGGAGAAACTTTTTATTTGTGAAAGCAAGGCTAAACTGGATGAGTGGGCCCATGCCAGCGAAGGTCTACAGTGAAGTAAGAACAGAAGCTGTCAAATGAGACAGAGTGGAAGTGGTACACTCCATTTAGATATCAAGGTTTAGAAATAAGTAGTGAGTATGCAGATTAGGAAATGTCATTTGTTTTGTGGAAAGTGAGTTAGGTAACTTCTAACACTGTTGTGTTTGTCTTTTGTATGATTCGAAAGCTCTCTGAAGAGAGTCTGCTGATGCTTACAATATACTGAATTTTAGTTTTGGATTTGATTTTGCCAATATTTTTTTTCCCATGAAGGTATCTTTAAACCTTATTGGGTATCTGTCATAAGCACCTCATTCTAGGTGCTTATGTAGTCTTCAGTAATACAATTTATCAGTCTATCCTACAGGCTTTAAAATATATATATATTTTGTAGAACCCCATGAGATAAAAAAGTATTATTATTTTTATTCAAGCAGAAAATTAAAGCACAAAAATAAAAAAGAACTCACAAAGTTAATTCAGACTTCTTCACTTGCAATAGTTTCTCCAGACGTCTGACCAGTGCTTTGAAGGCAGGACTGTTGTGTTCATGTTTTGGGGAATCTAACAGATTCTACTTAAAATAGTATTTTTGGGAAATGCTTTGTTTCAAGTAGTGAGAAAAAAAAAAAAGTAAGACTTCTAATCTATTACTTTTTCTCTAGAAAGCAAAGACCAGAGAATTTATTAATTTCGATTGTCTGAAAAGGCAGGCTAAACGGTATAGGCATATATTGCTATGAAAGATCACAGAAATGTGCCTCTGAGTTGAGAATGCTCTTTGTGATGGTGTTTATCACGAGGATGAAAGTCTGCCTCCCAGTCTAGGGATTCTGTGTGGTAATTTAAAACAGACAAGAGAGGTAATTATTGAAAATTATTAATTGTGAAATCAGCATCTTGAGTCAATGTTAATTGATGTATTTAGTGACTTAATGGTGATTAAGTCTGAAAAACTACATGTGAAATTACAAATTGCTCAAATGTCTAGTTTGAAAATGTTGCTTTCAAAGTACTTTGAAAATTAATATGGTTTTTATTCAAAGATTGTTTAGCACATTGGGGTCCAGATCCTCATTGGAACCAGATACTATGATCATGGAGTAGTCTAACCCCCCTGTAAGGAGCAGGGACATCTCCAACCAGATCAGGTTGCTCAGAGCCTCATCCAACCTGGCCTTAAACGTTTCCAGGGATGGGGCATCCACCACCTCTCTGGGCAACCTGTTCCAGTGCTTCACCACCCTCAGTGTGGAAAATTTCTTCCTGCTGTCTAATCTAAATCTACCTCCTGCTATTTTAAAACCATTACCCCTCATCCTGTCATGACAGGCCCTGCTAAAGAGTTTCTCCCCATCTTTCCTGTAGGCCCCCTTGAGGTACTGGAAGACCACCGTAAGGTCCCCCAGAGCCTCCTCTTCCCCAGGCTGAACAGCCCAAACTCTCTCAGCCTGTGCTCATAGGAGAGGTGCTCCAGCCCTCTCATCATCCTCGTGGCCCTCCTCTAGACTCTAGTCCAATCATAGAAATGACTTTCAGTAAATACAGAGTTTTGAGGAGATGAAATAGTTTAGTTAGTTACCTGTTCACTGTAATAAGTACTCTTAAACAGGGTTGAATTTACTAGTTTTCTGAAATTCTATGTATTTCTAAATTTTATTTTATTTTAAGAAAATATTTTTCTGATTTTGAGATATATTTAGAGAATTCATTGTCAACACTGCTACGACACATTCAACCACAAGCATTGCTCCAACCTTCCAGAAAGAAATACCTAAACGTTCAGAAGTGAATCTTGGAGAATACTATTCCTCCTGTGTCTGAAAGGTTGACAAATGTCTAGAGACTTTCATACATGCTAGCTATGCAGAGATGTTAAAAATAAGAACAGACTGAAATCCTGAAATCTTTTTTAGTAAGTAGGTTTTTTCCTTTCAATAATCTGAGTGTAGTGGATTAATTAGAATACTCATCTTTAAGTAAAAAAGGCAGAGCAGGTAACAGGCGTGGCCCCTATTCTTTATAGGATGGCTGGTCAAGCTGCCAGCCACTCTTGTGCACCCATCAGATGAAAATTAGCACTTTATTACAAGAACAGATTAATAGATTTTTAAATCCTGTCAAACACTTGTACATATTTCTGAGAAACTGTAGGAAGCTGAAGAGAATTCCAACATGGTGCAGACACCAACCATTACATTAAAATATGTAAGTACCACAGAAGAGCTGTACTGGCCTCTTCTCCCACCCCCACAAGGGATACCTATAGATAGCTGTTTCTCAGGTGAGAACCTTACTGATTTATAAGAAAAAAAAAATGCAAATATTTTAAGCATCGCTAGAAACAGAAAGAAATGGTAAACACAAGTAGTCAGTTGTATCAAATTGACCCTGTATATAACGTCAGAGCCTTCAGCTGTGTGGCCATCTCCTGTATCTTATTGGGAAGCTGATACATAGACCACCCCCTGTGTCTATAATAGAAAGAGTACAAGTTTGCAGGATACAGGACATTGCTGTAAAATATATTTAGTTTTAAACTTAGATTTTTAATTTCTCTTTGTGCTCTTGTGCTTTTAAAATAAGTTTACAGTGTTTCTTTCTGACTCTCTAGAGTTTAGTTGTTGGGTTTGTTTGGTTTTTTTTTTTTAGTGAATCTACCTTTGTTTTAATTTGAAATTAGTTACCTAATTCTGTCAGACCAAAATTACACCTTTCTTGATTTAACTGGGAAATTTGTATCTAGACAGTCCTTTGAAAAATGTGTCTGACAGTGTGCAATTTTAAGCTATAGATTATTATTTTAAAGTTGCTTGGCTTAAGATTAAACTTAGATATTTCAAGGTGCTCATGCATCTTCAGAATATATTACCTTTATTGCTTTCCTGTAGAAGCTTTTGAATTAGATTCCATACTTGCAGAGTTCTCTTAACTCTTTTATTTTCCTCTTACTTTCTTGAATATACAATCTGAAATATTCGTGCTACTTTAAGTTACTTTCTGTGGAAAGCATGGAAAATTGAGATAATGATTATAACCAGAGTCTCCTAATGTTTTGGGTTTTCTTTTTTTGGCTGCTTCTTCCCCTATGCCCCCAGCTAATTGTATAAATATTCTTCTCCAAGATTTATTTATTTTTCTTTGTAAGGTAAAGTGACATGATAGTTTATGTATGTGGGCACTGAAAATAAGTCTTTTTATTCCCCTCCTGCTTTTTTAGGTGTTCTTTGGACTTTTATTGAAAAAGCCAGGTATGGAAGCTCCTTATGTATGCGTGTTTAGTTTAGATTGTTCTAGTTTAGAGTATAGCCTATGATGCTTATCTATCTTCTCTTTCCAGGTCTTAATTGCTGCTGTAGCTCATGTTGTTGAAGTGTGTGAGTAAATATGGCTAGCTACAATTGTCAAATAGTAGAATAGCATGCGACAAGGCTTCTTAAATTTGTTTGCGTGTTTGCAATCGTGCAGTGCTGCTTGATGGCATCTGTGTTGTAAAAATGCTATTTAATGTGTTAAAGACCAAATATAGTAGTGACTTTAATGGCTTTCATAGTTTAGTATGATAATATAGCATTAATGCTTGGGGTTGAATGTTTTCTATCTTGCTATCCATTAAGCTGTTTTGATACAGATTTTTGCAATGAATATTTGGAAAATTTTATCCAAAAAAAATCATTACTCATTAGAATTTCTGTTTTGCCTTTGAATTTCTGTTTTGCCTAGAGGACAATAATTCTTTAAATACTGTTTTTTACAGCCAACACAGTTGGCAGTAACTTGCATCTCTTCTTTCAAAATAACCATGATTCTCTACACTTCAGTTGGCTAGTATATGGATACAAACAAATTTTGTTATTTGGTCATACATAAAACATTCTGGGTAACAGTATGTTTAGCTAAAACTCTTATGTTAGCAGGCATACTTTTTGGGTGGAAATTTAAAAAATAGACATTCTTTGGCAATTGAAAGTTTTTAGGTGAATAAAATTTGAAGTCTCTGACTGGGTGACTCTCCCAAAAATCATTACATCCATTCTCTTTCTAGTTTTCCCCTTAATAATTCAGTGTCAGATTTTCATTTTTTTTGCACCTAAGAACAAACCTGGCGTTCCTGGTTATTTGATTTCTGAAATATTGCAAGTGTTGCTGAAACATTTTTTTTTTTTCCTTCCTTTTTTTTTTCCTCCTTGTAAATTGTGTAGGTGGTATGTGATGATAATGTTCTGAGAGAGAATAGAGAAGCAATTGGGACTGCAGTGCTAAATTATCCTGGCACGTAGTGACTTGTACAAAGATTTACATGATTGTTAAGGTAACAAGAACTATAGTTATCTGCTTCTTCATATTTTCTTATTCATTAGCTTCCTGCTGGTGTGTTTTGGGGTTGGCTTTTTTTGAGAGTTTTCCAGTACAGGACTAGTATTTAGCTTTTGCCACACTAAGGCAAACAGTACAGTCTAGATACATTTTACAATGATGAGTGCAGCTGGAACATTTTCTTTGTCAATGGGTTGCATTTTAGCAGCTGTGTTGTCTTAAATCCTAGTCTAGACAAGAGAATTAAAGGTGTGATATGAGCACATTATCCTTTCTCAACATTCATGTCATAGGACTAGCTCAATTAGTTGGTGCTGTACTTTTAAAATATTGTCACCATTGCATTTTTAAATTCTCATCTTCATTAGGCCTAGGCTAGATGAAAGATTGGGTGAAGGACAAAGAAAGGAGTAAGTGTTCTTAGAGATTATTAACTTATTTTGAAGCATGGCTTGCGTCATATACATAGAGCTTTAACATCTTTTCAAATACTGTCTTCTGCAAAAAGTCAGGGTAATGAGGCAGACATTAAAGCCTTTTAAAATACTAGAATGTAATAGCTTAGGGTAGTGGTCTGGGGTAAAATAAAATATAACTCTTACTTTATAGAATGGTTTAGTGACTTCCCGTTATTGTTCTGGGTAACAGATAGCCACCTAAACTAAAAGATTAATAGTGTTTGAGATTCCCATGTGAGTATCACCTCAACTACAATTTAATTTGAACTGGAAATGAACTGGATAAGGGCACTGAACTTGATGTGCTCTGAATGTTGTGAAGAAGAGCTTTGGTCCTGGATTTCTGATTCATTGCAAGGAAATACGCTTGCAAGAAATAGCCACATAGATCGCATCCGGGCTATATGTGCACTTGCTGTGGCGAGCAAGTTTTGGCAGGGTAATGTCTGTACTGTTTGCCCTCTTACTCCAATGTATTTTACAGCATAGAAGATAAGCCAGGAGTGATCAACCTACTTTATCTAATTAGATCCGGTTGCAGCTTCCCACATTGTTATAACATCTTTTTAACTGCTGTACAAAAATCTTACTTGAAAAGTTTTATGAGTGTGCAAATAATTGGAATGCTTTTTTCTTTTGAAGGAGCCATGAACTTTATAAGACCTATCTAGAAATGCATAAATTCTTTCCTCAAAGACTGCTTTTCTTTTCAAATTTGCTTACCATGTTTTCAATTTAATTTTTAAATTTTAGAAGCTCATTGTTTTATTAGAACAAAACATTGAATATGGAATGGTTTGGCTTTTATACCAGTGTCCCCAAAAGTTATAAATGATTGGGAGGAAAAAAAAAAGTCTGTTTTGTTATGTTTTTCACCCGCTTCTGTATTTAATTGCACTTGGCCATAATGTAGAATCCTGGACGTGTATTTTTTTAAACTACATGACAGAAGTCCTTGTTTGTATACTGCTAGTTGTACCCTGTTTTTAAGAAAGTATGTTTTCAGTCTGTGGATTACTTTCTACTGCCAAAAGAACTTCACGTTGTAGAGCGTTTTCCTAGTAGTAATCTTCTATCTCCAGGTTCAAAATTTGCCTCCCTTGTGCTGTAATAGTTCTGCTGAAAACCAGTCAAACAGTGAATGATTTGTGTTGCTCTGGTTTAGGTGAATTTTTTTTTTTTTTTTTTTTTTTTTTTTTTTTTTTTTTTTTTTGACTCTAGTGTCAGCCTTCTCTTTTCTTGCATTTAATTGAGAAATAAATCAGAAATGGGTCTTGCAAAATAGCTTACTATTTCTTTTCTGAGTCAGTTCTTCGGGAATCTGCTTTGCTCTGAGGTGTGCAGTCCTGTTGCAGCAAACCACTTAAACTATCTCCTTATGTCTCTAGAATATCACCTCTTGTGAGGTAGGCCCTCTCGCTGGCCAAAACACTTAAATTCTAAAAGAATGGGAGAAAAATGAAAGCTATGTCATCATGGAGCAAAAACTGACCTTTCCTGAAATATTGTGGTCACCTGGACGAGGGGAGTCTTCTGGTGTGCATTCACTGTGTGGGATACTGATTTTTGCAATTTTGCAGTGGCTTCTTAATCTAAAGTGAATAAGCAATCCAGAAAAATCCCTAGGTTTCAGTCCCTAGTCTCTTTCTTCAGCTTATACACCTGATCTTTCTGTTGTTATTCCCTTGGGATTTGTGAATTTGCCTTCATGTATTTGTATTTGCCTTTGTAGCAGTGTGTCTTCAACTGGAAGGTTGAAGAGTATTTTCTCAACCTCACTTGTAGCTTAGTGGTTAGAGCAGTCTTCTGAGAAAAGCAAATGTGAAACTCCTATGACTGAAGAAGGTATATAGTGCAGGTCTTTCACCTCCTTGATCAGCACTGTGATCGCTGTATCCTGCATTAAATGTGGGAAACAGCATTGCAACTTCTTGCTTCTATTCTCATGGCTTTCTGTGGAAGTGGTATCTGTTGCGGTTTTTGTTGAGTATCTTATTGGTGTGTTACTAGATTCACAGAGGAATGTTTAGTGACTTAGGCCTCTCGAGGGACTTACCTCCTTGCATGCCTCATCTATAAATCCCCAGAGAGCTCAAGTGTGTGGAACCATGTTGTGGTTCCAATATGTGGCTCAGCTGGGCTTGCACAGCTGTAGGCCTTCAGGCAGCTACTCTGTTTTGACAAAAAACTTAGATGGATGTGGCCTGTCAAGAAAATAAGTGGGTAGGCAGAAATTTTGTGGAGCGGTCTCTTGGACACGGTTCCCTAAATTCTTCTGGAGTATATTTACCTAACTTGGTTTTGCATTCTGGCCCAGAAATATTTGCCATCAGAATATTTTCCTCTGCTGCTCTCTCACATCAGTGTCATTCCTTACGTTCTGAGCAGTGAATTCCTGAATGCTTTTGTATGGAACTTGTTAGTACAGAATATTGAGTAGACCACAGACTTGATGATTATATCATCCACAGCATGGGCTTGACAATTCTTGTACTTCAGATGCCTTCCTTCCCTAAAAAAGGAATTCTATACACAGGCTATATAATATAGTTGATTAAACATTGTATTTGGAGTAGAATCTGCTCATGTGGCTATCCTCCTACAAATAGTTGTATGAGGGATGACAGACTCTTTCCTAGGAAGAAACTGTAGAAGCAGATGATATCAAGACAGCCTGCTGAGAGTCCACAGAGGTCTAATGTTAAATATCAAATGGAAAGAAACTTGATTAATTAGTCTTCATAGGTCTCTCTTCTGCGTTTCCCCTAGTTTGAGTCTGCAGCCCCACTTTAACATTAAAAGCTGTGGATACTCAGCAAGCTGTCTTCACGTCATCTGCTTCTCCAGTAGCTGTTGTACATTGGCCATGGGAGAGTAGATAGCCTTCTGATCCTTGGTGTTCATAAAACTTAGGCATGATGGCATGTTCTGGAACTTCACTCCGTCTGAATATTCTGAAATTTGACTCAAATTGTGGAGAGGGCTGCCTATTGATGTGGTGAATGGCTCTGTTTTAATGGGATTAGATTTGAAGAACCCTCTGCTGCCTTTAAAGATAACATTGTGGATCAAATGACAATTTTGCCTGGACTATGTGATTGGATATCTAATGGTCTTGCCTCTAGTCTGGCGCTATGTACATTGTAGTCGTTTCTTCTGTGATTATGTAGCCTCTGTTGCTTACCGAAGTATCACTGTCTTCTTGTGTAGCTGCTGCAAATTTCTCATGAGTCTGTTTATCATCTAGCAGTTTTCAGTCAAACTTCTCCTAACTGTCTTATTTCTAGTGCTCTCTGTAACCAGATTTCTTAGCAACCAAAGGCAGATGCTTGCTACCCATCAGATGATGAGTCTATCAGCAACTGTTGGCAAAGAATGCTGTTCCTGTTACCACCCCTAGTACCAGATTTTACTTAAAGGTCTGGCGTTATTGTGGAAATAGCCCTGCTGCCACCGGGCTCTGTACCTCAGATTCGGCACTGACCATGTAATTGGAGGATTGCTGGACTTGCTCTGCATCTGTGTGAGGGTGGTTTTCAGGAACCATAGTGAGCAAATGCAGTCCTGGAGCTACTGTTCTTCCCATCTTTTTGATTTACGCTGTCGGTTATGTTTGTAATTGCCCAGAGTTCAACTACTGGGCAGCTGTAATGGTTTATAGACAGGACACGTAATGTGAATGTTTAAATAAAAGCAGGGTCCTTTCTCAAGGGAAGGAAGTGACTGCCAGTTGCAGACCCTGTGAACCCTTAGTCATACTGCTTAACTATAGTGGACATGTTCAAAATATGATTATCTGTCCAAAAATTATATTGGAAGAAGTTGAAGGTAAGCATCATGGTAATCTGATCTCATGATGGAAAAGTGGTTTCTCCTGACTGCTTCCTCTTCCTACTTTTGTCACTCTTTGATTAAACAAATCCACATAGTGCCAAAGTTTACCATATAACTGTCTTCTGGAAAGGAAAATAAAATAACAGAAACTAAGATGAAGATAGTTGAACCTAAAAGGTCTGGATTGCCCTGGAACATAAGGAAGAGGGAAGGAGGGTGATGTGCATAACGTGTATTGCCGTATTGCCGTGCTTACTGGTGTTATTTGTGGGCCTGATATGGACACTGAGAAAAAAGCTGTGGTTACAAAGTTTTCATTTCAGGGAGGAATTGCTACTTTGTAGATTTAATATAGGAAATAATATAGGATCTTGAGAGAAAAAAAAGTTTACCTTGTATTTTTTCCGTGGATTCTCAAGAACCTGGTTATTCAATATGATTTGCTGTTTATTGTAGGATATTGCTTTTTTTTTTTTTTCCTCTATCTTGTTCTAACCCTAGTAGACCGTATTTGGCTAAAAGATGCAAAAACTCGTCTTTTTTAAAATTGTTGTGAGCATATTCAAGAAAGAAAATGAATCACCTAAAGGTGTGAAGTCACTGAACTTAGCCTATGTTGAATTCTTCTCCAGATGGGTTTTATTCAGAAAGTGACTGCCATCATGGTAGCTTCATCTGCCAGAGAGGGACAATGGAAAGCTCAATCTTGGATGAAAGCTGAGAAGGCACACCTTGAAAGTCCCTTATTACTCTAAAATTAAGCAATTGTATTGCCTTCCTCACTGGGATAATTGGACTGGTAATTGAAGTCTACATTCTTCTCCCAGAGATGATCAAAACACCTTCTTTTGAAAGACTTTGTCTGTCAGCAAGAAATGTGGTTAGATTAAAAGGACTGGGAACAGTCTGGGTTTCATGCCCCCGCACACACCTTCATATGAGTTGAAATGGCCTTTCTGCATAGGACAACTTAGTGTGGAAAAAGTAATTAGGGGACTATTTTCAGGAAATTCTAGTTACCAATTAGTGATTCAATGAAGAAGGTGTAATGGACACTAGGGTGTGTGGTACCTTTAAATATAGGCTCTTTCTTAAAAGAAATCCAACTTTCTTAAATATTTGCTTACCATTATTACTGTTGCTTTTGAGGGTTGAGCATACAAATAATCATCTTTTCTGTACCTAGAATGTGACAAACAGACATTTAAATATTGGGGTAATATTTTGTTTTTCAGGAGGAAGTACATTATAGTTTAGCGTTTTCACAAACTGTTACCTACCTAAATGCTTCCACTTCAAAAGTAAGTGTACTCAGAGAGAGACAGCTAAAATGTACATGTATACACAAATATATGCATACATGTGCAGAGGGGTTTTTCTGTCTTCTAGCCTGTGGGGTCAGGAGCCCTCTGAAAAGAATATGTCAGTAAGAGACATAGCCTCTCGTTCTGCAGATTTTAATTCTTTTTCTCTCTCTCCCTCCATCTCTCACACATGCGTGCATGCGTTGCTTTTTCTGTCAGCTAGCAAAGCCCATCCTTTCTGTCAGGTCAGCTGAGTAACTGCCTCTTTGGATGACACAGGCCATCAGCTGGTGTACAGCCACCGGCAAAATGCCAGCATGGAGGTGCTCCAGTGCCCTAGGGATGCTGTCAGCCAGGAGCCTTGGGCTCTGACCCTAGTGCACCCGCTTTGCTGCTAGCACAGCTTTGGCACTGGCCAAAGCAGCCAGGTGCCTAAAGCCCCAGAGATGCAGTGGCATGGACAGCTGCGTGGTGGTGGAGTCCCACAGACTAACCTTGCTGGTGCAGGCATGGCCTAATAGCTGATAGGGTTAACATGCACAAGATAAAATGGTCTTCAAGGTGACTGAGTTGTACAAAGTGTCTTCATAGGCAATAAAATGGCTGTCAGGCACCTTAGTAAAACTCTTCTGGGACAAAGGAGCTTTTTTTTTAAGCTAGACTAGACCCAAAGAAATTAACATTTGTATAGTAGTTAAAATATAAATAGCTCAACATCTGATATGAAAAGTATAAAAGAGAAGGCTCTGGGGAGACCTTATAGCAGTCTTCCAGTACCTAAAGGGGGCCTTACAGGAAAGAAGAGGAGAACCTCTTCGGCAGGGCCTGTTGTGATAGGATGAGGGATAATGCTTTTAAAACAGAAGGAAGCAGATTCAGACTGGACATAATGAAGAAATTTTTTACACTGAGAGTGGTGGAACACTGGAACAGGTTGCCCAGAGAGGTGGTGGATGCCCCATCCCTGGAAACATTCAAGGCCAGGTTGGATGAGGCTCTGAGCAACCTGATCTAGTCAGGGATGTCCCTGCTCCTTGCAGGGGGGTTGGACTAGATGACCTTTGAAGGTCCCTTCCAACCCAAACTATTCTATGATTCCATATCTGAGCTCCTCATTCTAGCTGGCTTCATTTTAATAGTTACTCAAATATTAGATTTGCAATATACACACACGCACACATTTAAGGAAAAATGAAATGTTTAGATTTTACTGGCTTATGTACTAGATACCCTCTATCTGATGTCATTTTCCAAACAAGTTCTTACTAAGAAAGCTCTGGATACTAGAATGGGTAAAGTCTTCAGTGTATTCAGGATGCTGATTTAGAATTAAGTAGTCTGTTCATTTTTTTCCTGTAATCGATACCTGTCTTATTGTAGGAGGAATCAAAAAAGCTCCAAAGAAAATTACTTCTGCAGTTTATGCTCAACATAGAAGAGATATTATCTGTAAATCATACTTTATATTCATCACATAGATGTAGTGTTCTGGGAGGCAGTATTTTATACTTGAAGATGAACCAAACTTTTTTTTAAAACACAAACAAATAATAAACCAACCAAACAAAACCCCCCCACATGACTTTGGAAACTCTTGGTTTTGTATATTAATTTTTACATATGGAAACAGTTTCACTTCACTAGCTGATGTGCTCTTTTTGAATCAAATTCCTAAAGCTACAAAGTTGAGTTGTTGACAATGGAGGTCACTTCTGAAGACTGTGGAAGAAAACCTTATTGATGCTCTGTTCATTCAAATATCTTAATTATTTAAGGCAGGCTTATGGCAATTAGGTGAATTATTCCGTAAGATAAGGGCCACCAATTTTCTAATGTCACGACAGAATGCTTTTCTTTCCCAAGTTACAAGTCAAATGTTCTAGTAGAAACTCGGCAGGAGCAAAGAGGCTTTCGGAGTATCTGCTAATGAAACTACTCAGGACCTTTGGATTCACATCTGTTTTTTCTTTGTTGGTGACAAATTTTATTTTGGTAAAAGAGGACTTGACTGTAGTCAAAAGGACATGAAGTCATAATACTACTTCTGAAGTAAAACAGAACATTAATAGAGGTTGTACTATTTTCTCCTAAATTGGTTCACTATACCAGCATGGGCACTCACTTAGAGTTTTTGTGAAGTAATCTGTCTTCTGAAAAATACCCAGAGTTGTAACCTAATTGTACCGTTGTGAGCAAAATCTGTCTCAACAGAGCATTTTGTGCAAAGTTTTCTTGTAAGCATTGTAGGATATTTTTATTAGCTTGAAGGACATTAAGCTGTATTATTCTTTGGTTACTAGGGCAACAAAGAAATCTCTGCTTTGTACTAGACACACAAATTCTCTTCAGGCTATGCAATATCATATAAAGTCTGGTATCTATCTGCCTTAGCTTCTACGTAGGGATTGATGAGAGAGCAGAAACCAGGTTGTTTGCTTCTTGATACCGTTGTTTTTATTTCACTTAAGTTTTAAGTGACCTGAAGATAAGCACACTGCAAAAAGGCAAATTCTTTTAAAAAGTGAATAAATAAAAGCCCCTATGAAAATGCAGTTCATGTCCATGTGTAGTGCTTGATTCTACAGACCAGATAGTGACAATCGAATTGTCAGAGGTGAATTTTGTGAGCCAGATGTGCATGTGTTTTCAGAGGCTGAATCTATGTAGTGCTGGAAGTCAGCAGCTCTACCTTCTTGGAGTAAGAAGGCTCTTACCTTGACATGGAGGAGAAGCTGTTGCTTCCTGAGTGGTTCTGACTGGACGGCACAATGCGATCATTCCTGAACTTTAATCCTTCGGAAGCAGGTGATGCTACTAAGAAGGTTTTGAATTAATTGTTAGGCCTATTCTTCCAGACTGTAAAAGTGTAATTTTAACGAGCTAGACAAAATCCTATTAGAATAGTTTAAATAAGTTTTTTGCTGTGGGATTTCCATCAGTGATATAAATTGGTTAAAGGGAGAGTTATTATTTCACAGGCTTTGAAGAGTGAAATAATACCTTACAGGACTGTAGTCTTCTGGCCGTTTTCAAATGCATGTGCATTTGACTATTTTTGTTAGCCAAAGTTTTTACTTTGTATATCCACTAAAAAGTTTCACTTTATGATTTAAATAAACAAGGATAGAGATTGATGTTGTCGTTAACTTATGCTTGAGCTTTCATTAATTCTGTAAAATCTGGTTAATTCACTTTGCTTTCATAATGCTAGGATATATGTCTATCTTGGGTCCTCTAAGTATGAGTATCAGTTCCTCTGCATAAACAAATAGCTATAAATATTTGTGTAGCTCTGGCACTTGTTTCTCAGCCCATTTTCTATGGAAACAAGCCTTATGCAACTCAGTTGTCTGCTTCGCTCATCTTCCTCCATTACCTGCCAGTAACTTTTGAATTCTGTAGCAAAGTTAAACTGAATTAAATGCTGGGAGAACTTCCCAAAGAGTTTATGGAAGGGCTGTCCTTGAGTGAGCTGGTTGAGATCTCCTGGCTGACCTTGCTCTGAGCAGGCAGTTGGACTAGAGACCTCCCGAGGTCCCTTCCTGCCCCAGTAGTTCTGTGATTCGAAATCTGGAATGAATTAGAAATCTAAACAATGATTAAGTTTTAGCTGAATTGTTGGTGGGAAAGAGACCTTGTCAGTGCTCTAGTTTGGGAAATAACTATAGCATGTGCTCAACTCTAATTATGGACTGGAGAATGGTGAGGGGAAGAGTTGTAGGCAGAAGGAAAAACTAGAGCTTTAGATATCAGCGTGGACCGAATCTGTAAGAAACTACACCTACTATTGTCCTCATAAATTACTTGTTAGATTCTGTGCTTTATAGAGGACTGGATGCTGCTTCAGCCTTTCAGGATGGAATATTAACAATATCTTTGTCTCAAAAAATTTTTCTTTAACCCAGCTACAAGCATAACTGATATACCTGAACTGGTACAAATTGGTGCAAACTGAATTGGTCACTTTCCTTCTCCTCCCCCACCTTTGTCAATGCTTCCTTATGCAGTAAGTTTATGGTGTATTTTAAAATATTACCCTAATTCATCTAAAGGTTTGCATGTCAAGAGATATGCTTCTGTGAGAAATTTCTTATGACAAAGCATGTACTGATAGATAAATGGTAATGCCTGTTAGGATCACTGTTAAGTTCTTCAGAACCAGCAATGTAATAAATTAAAAATACAAAACAATTAGAATCCATAGATTTGCTGTATGGTGTGCAAGGGGGTTATATTGTTTTTAATAGGTATCTGCATTTTTCATTGTCTTCGCAAATCCCTGTGCAATCCCACGTCATCAGAATAGGCAAGCTTTTTGACCTTGTAGAAGTTTTGTGTGGAGAAACAAGGAGGAGGAGAAATCCCTCAATGTCAGCATATGTTTTAAGATATTGTGAGCCCTTTTGGTTTCTGCTCAAGCCAGTGGAGTTGAAGTGAGGCAAAAACCTTGGTTTTGTCCCCCATGCTGGTGTTCTTGCTCCTGCTCCGAGGCACACCTAATCCAATAGCTTTGTTCTTTCTGCTGGCGAGCTTGATGTTGGTGCAGAATCTGCTATAAGCTATCTGTTCTCAATGCTTGTAAAGAAAACCTGAAGATTTGTGGTTTTACATAGCTACTGCTGAGAGTAGCTGGGATGCAAGATGTTTTTCTTTTGAAGAGTGAGCAAAACTGCTAATGCATCCTGAAGCATGTTCAGGTTGCCTCCATCGCTAAGGATGGAAGGCCTCACAAGTGTTCATAGGTGCCATAGGTGTTCAGAAGTTAAATCTGACAACTGTCGTTTTCAGATGGAGAACAGAAGTAGAGAGTTCAAGGGACTTGCTAGAAATCGCTCAGGAAGTCTGTAGCAGGGTATGGAACTGAACTCACATCTCTCAAATTGTGTGCCAATGCTCCTTTTGCTTTAATGTGTTTTCTGCAAGGTATGAGAGGAAAAAAGTTTAATTATAAGTTGTTATGTCTGAAAAACCAGTCATTTTAAAGAACTGGGGTTTTAAACTCTAAAATACAAATGATAGATAAATGGTAGTCTCTTTAATTTTAGTATCTTCCGTATGTTGCACATTTAGTAGGTACTGAAAACCTTGACATATCCTGTCATACTGATTACACTGGACTAATCATTAATATATTAGCATAGCATATGGCTTGGAAAATATTTAAGGTCGGAAAACTAATACAGTCATTAAGAATAATTTTCGATTATGGACTCAAAGTTTAAATACTTAAATATGAGGTCTTATCTTGAGCCATTCCTACAGCTAGTAGCAGCAGTTTTTCAAAAATTAGATGCTCAGCTTTAGTGTATGGAAATTTTGAGCAAGAACTTTGTGCTTAAGCAACCATACTGTACCTCATAATCTGTTCATATTTTTCTTGACGACTAGACTTCTTTCAATGCAAACACAGTATAGAGACAGGAACTAAGTGAAATCAATGCACCTGTGAGAATCTCAGATTTACAGGACATTCTAATTTTCCTGTTGGTTTTAGGAGCAAGAGAATTAGTCACAATGAAGAAAGTCAAGTAAAACACTTGCCTTGCATTTTATCTAGAATAGAAAGTTGTGGTTATTGTTTCTTAAACTGTACTAAGGAATAGAAAATTCTTGTTTGAAAATTACAGTGTTTCTAAGTCGCTAAATGTGGCCAGGACTTCAGGATTTCAACAAGATGATGTTTGTGCTCGATTGTATAAGACGACAATTTTGACGGACGTAGAGAGGGAGCTAAAGGATTAAAATATTGACTTCCCTTTAGTGAATAGTGGACTCTTCTCCCATATGGCATGTTGGCAGGCTGCTGAATTTTCAGGTATACTTGCTGGTTTTACCATTTAAGCAGATTACAGAGCTGAAATAGACTTTATTTGCAGTGACTTGCAGAACAAGACTGAACACATGGAAAGAATTTATGGTTATTCTAGTTGCCCTGTGGGATCTTAGATGTGGAAAATTCTCACTAGATGAGGATTTCTCTCTGAAGTGATTGGAAATAACCTGGAAAGTTCTTCAGTATCCTTCTTGCAGAAATTATATGCTTCATCCTGTTGCCTCTGTTGCAGCAAAGGAATGTAGGTTTACTAGATAGGCATTGTGTATGAGATGGTACCATCCACCGTTCTTGTCCCATGGAAGTTCTCAGGTGTAAGCTGCCTAGAAATAATGTGTTAAAGTGCCTATAGTAACAGTTGGGAAGCAAATGTATATAGTGCTTTGTTACATTGGGTTTTGTTGCTGTTTCTTGGGCTTTTGCTTGGAAGAGAGCTATTTCCTCTAATTACTTACCAGCACGGCACTGAGAGTGAGCCTGCCAAACAATTTCCGCAGAACTGGCGTTAGCTGGGACTTTTCCTAGACCTTGAAACCAAACTCGAAATTGTAAGCCTACTATAACACCTTTAGCTTTAAAGTATTTTATTTAAGTTGAGGTGATTATTTCCAAAAAGCTTCATGTAGAAGAACAAAGATAGTTTCTGAAGTGTCCTCAAAAGCGATATGGTCTGGTGGTTATTTATTATTCTAATATTATTCTTCAGGTTGTTTTAAAGTTATTATTTAATTTGCTATCCGATGAGTAAGTACAATTATCCTGACTTTATATACCTCAGTCCGTCCATCTGAAGAGTTTGTTTCCCAAAGGCTATATAAGGAGTCCATGCCAAAGCCTAGAATAAAATGTTAGATCCCCAGTCCTGCAATTAGGCCATATGCTGTTCTTTATAGCAAAATAATTAATGACTCAGCCACCTAATTGCAGTGGGACTTCCAAAAAGCTCTTTAACATCTACTCATTTATAAAAACGATATAAAGGCTTTTTTTTTTAGTTGGGAGTTGTTGCTTAAGTAATTAAATCCTTAAACAATATAGTTTACAAAGCTGAATATTAAATGCAATTAATTGGTAAACTGGAATGACTTGTTTGCATCAGAATGGTGGGGGGATTTACAGCTGTTCTGTATGGATTTACCTGAGAAGCTGTAACAACTTCTGTTAGACAGAAAACTTTGCAGAAACCTACTTATTTTTAGATTTACGTGTGTGTCTCCTGACACATTCTATGCATGCATACAGGAATAGGCACATCTTCACTGCAGGACTCCATGAAAAAAGATACAGCTCTGCAAACTGAGCCCCTGCTGTTGATTTAACTTGTGATGTTAATGTTTTTAAAGCTACCAAAATAGAAGGAATCAAGGTTTGGAAAAAAGTGAAATCCCTTCTCTGCCAGAATTTCTTAAGACAAGGTGGTAATTGCTTTAGAAGTAAACATATATTTTTCCTGCTGCTTTGATTCAAGTGTTGGAAGCTTTCAACAAAGGGTTAAGACTGCTTGTTTTCCCCTTGACAACTCTGTGGTCTTGCTTCCTCTCCTCCTGGTGTTTGAGAGGCTCAGAATCGGACTAGGGAACACTGTGTGTCTTTTCTTATCCTCTGAAGCTGATGTGAGTTTTAACTACTGAGGATTCTGCATTAAACATCCAAGGAATTTTGTAAGAGGGACAAGAAAACCCACTTGGAATGGGTTCTTTCTCTAGATGATGAAGCTTCTAGTTCAATTTATGACAGATTTTACTGCAGGCAATCACAGCCTGCACGTTATGTTACAAAATAATGTTTAGTAATATTTATGTATGAATTTGTAAACAGTTGAATAGATTTAACTGTTATTTCTGATATTTATTTCATATTGCCTGGGATTCTTTTACTTTTATATTTTAACAGGATTCTTACCACAAATTTTTTGTAAGTCTAAAATGAAGAAGAATTATTTTAACTGATCTTCTGATATTATTTGCATCATCATTGTCCCTAATATCTTTATCCCTGAAATGACTTTTTGAAATACTATTAAAAGTCCCAGAAATACATTATTAAAAAAAAAAAAAAAAAACAAACCAAAAAAACAGCAGAGAAGAAACCTTGCATGTAGAAGAAGGTAATAATGGTGGTTTGGTACTGGTGATATCTCTTATATTTCAGTGGTCCCAATATTTAACATATAAAGGTAGAAATCATACATCTTTCCATAAACTTTAACAGGACTTAAGCTAATTATAAGAAATAGTGTTTAAGAATACAAATTTTTTTGTCTAAATTTGTTTTTATTATATAGAAATTAGAAAAGATGCAACATTTCCAGAATGTGAAATTAGAAAGCAGGAACCCGTTTGGACTTCTTAATATCTTCTCTTTTACTGGTCCAACGCTGCTCCTCCTGCTCTTCTCAGAGCCCCCTCAGTTTAGGGGTGCTAGGCAATCTCTATCACAGTTTAAGGTAGTCAGATCAGTTTATTAGCCTTGGTATACATAATTTTTAAAATTCTTACTTTTTTATTAATTTTTATTATTGTTACTGAATGTCATCTTTGTTTTTATCTTTATCCAATGACAACTCTCATGAGAAATTTGAAAAGTACCTTGTGAAAGAGAGTCAGATGTGATGTCAGGTACTGCCCATGTTTTTCTCTTTCTGAATAAGATTGGAAGTAATAAAAATGGGAGGTAAAAATCTCTGAAAATCACTTACATACCATTCATCTTGAACGTTTCAAAATGTTTTAAGCTGTTATTAAAAGTATACACATTAAACAGAAATGTGAATGTGCCGTGTGATGTAAGATAAAATATAGAAACTAATTATCGCTCTGTGATATGTAAGACTCTGTGGTTAGTGGTGCATAGCTGGGCCACAGAAAGCACTTAAAGTCCATGTATTTATGGATTTCCCATGGCCGTGGTATCCACCCTCAGGAAAACTGAGGGAATTACTGTGGACTGTTGGTCCCAGAAGCTTTTTAAAGATGAGTAACAAGGTGGGGTTTAGCACTGCATCAAGTTGTCTGGGTCTGGGAAATATAAGCTGGTTGTCTTTTATGGAGCAATGACAGAGTCTTGCCAGTAGTGATATCCTGGATATGATGGTATTTGGCTATGCACCGGTGTCTTTCATGGGGCTATAAAAGACTGCCGTCGTATTATCTCTTCAGGAGTTGCCACTGCTCAGTATCTGTCATGTTGGAGCCTAGGACGGTGAGATCATTTAAACAGGGTGAAGTGCCTTGTTCTTTAAACGTGTTCTGCAAACACGTGTAATTGGTCTTGCAAAATTTTTTTCCTGAAGAGGTCTTGAAAAGCCGAGCCTTCCTGTGCTGCGTTTGAGTATATTTCTTACAGGCTCTGCTATGATGTTTGCCCTAGAATACATCCTGTGCTGCACTGAGACAGAGGAAACTGGCAGCAGTTCTCATTTTCAGGTGGCCCTCATGCTTTTCATGATCCATGCTGCTCAAAGCTTTTCAGCAGTCCTGAGAAAACTGGATTTTCCTGCTGCAGGAACGAAGAGTGGAACTGTGCCACTTCCCTAGTGCTGTGGGGGGAGACAGGGGGAGATGGGCTGCACAGAAAGGCAAAACCTCTGCCCAGTTTCCATAGTGGGCTGAGCTGCCCTCTCACGCATCCTTTGATGGCCGCAGCAGTCTGACTTTTCAGGTCTCTGATACAGATGGTGGATTTTATCCTCTTGTGCTCTACTGAAAATATTTGTGAGTAGATTAGATCCTAGTTGAAGCTTTTGGCAGGATTTCTGAATTCCTATGTTTGATTTTTGTGGTTGTATGGAAGGGTTCTGCATTGCTACTTGGGCATCGCAAGGCAGCTCTTTTTTCATTTGCAGAGAAGCTGTTTTCCTCTTGGGTCACTGAAATTCAGGGTGAGAAGCCTGTGGGGAAGAGATGTTCTTCTTCCCTTCAAATTTCATTAGAATCATGTAATTCCGGCACATCTGAGAAATCACCCTTTCCTATTGCGGGCCTGTGCTGCTGCACACCACCTCAGCGGTGGATTTGCCAACATCTGGCCGGTCCAAAGCTCTGTGGATCCTGAGTGGAGCCTCCAGGGATGGGCAGAAGTCATCTCTGGCGAGATCAGTAGCCGTGGTAAGGAGAGCTTTGAGCCAGAGATCTCCCCCGTATTCATCAGAAATAAATTTTTTCAGGATACTAAGTGTGGCAGGAAATTCTGGCAGTGTTGGGAGGTAGAGGGTAGAAAGCCAGCTTGAACTTCAGAGCTTGTAGAGCTTGATTTAGCTGAGAGCTAGGACTTCCATGATGTGTTACCAGAACCCAAAAGCTGGGAGATACAGTGCGGAGACCTTTATGGACTCTGAAGACAAGCAGGGGCTGGAACCCACTACATGGAACCACACAGTTTCTGTAAAGGTCTATTAGTTCACACACAGTCAATCCATCATCATCGTCATATTTGGAGAACACAATGCACAGACATCTGGTCTGGCTCTCCCATACATAAGTATATGTATTTTTATGTATTTTATATTTATATATACTTTATATGTATAAAGTCTCACAGAATATACATCTATTAAAAGTATTTTCTCTGTAAAGTTCACTACTCAAAATTTAAGTAATACAAGGATGTATTTTGCAAGAGCAACTTTTTATTTTTGCCCTATGAGGAGGTATTTGCTAAGATGACCTAGTGAGAGTTTTGCAGAAACAGTCTTACACAATTTAATGTTGTAAAGTGGTTATTGGACAAATCTGGATTGTAAGGTGAATAAGGCTATTGACTGTAGGATTCCTGTCTCGTTTTAAGTCGTGAAGGTAGGTAGTGAGTAGGGTAAATGCAAGAGGCAAAAGCAGGAAAGAGTGATAGAGAAATGTTTCTATCTGTTCCACCTAATAGCTCCTAGGTGGTCCTGTGCAAATAAATTAAATCAGACTTTTCACATCTCTCATGTCAACTCATCAGTTCTTCTTTTTGTTCTACGGTACGAAACATCACTATTTCCACGGCTCCACTTCCCAGGTGCTGAGTACTCGTAGTAAACAGATTTTCAGATATTTAGTTCCTCAGTTTTTCTAGGGTTCCTAAGCCTTTAGACTTAATTTGAGTATTTCAGTGGAATCTGCAACAAGTGTGGGGTGTTCTTCTCGTGTTTTTTCAACAAATTGGAATGATCTTGCAGAGCGAGAAGAGAGGTGATCTTGTGTTTTAATTCTGGGTCATCTACTTCTTCGCCGAATGCTTCTCAAGTGGCTGCTTTGAATTTCTCAATTTTTCCCACTGGTAAAATTGAGAAGTTGCAGAATACCTGGAGGAGCTGGCAGGGGGAAGTTTGGGGCCCTCAGATACCAAGAAATGCAGTGAAGGTATACTGGATTCCATTTTTATTGAAGGGTTTTTAATGCTGTACACCAAATACAATAGACACATGCATCTGAACAAGAAAGATAAAAAGAAATATTGAATTGCTGTCTTATCTGTTGAATGCCATCCATCTTATGTAATTAAAGACTATACTATCATGTGTTTAAACGCGGGAGGACAGATTTCAAGATGCTTGTGTGTATTTTGGTACTTAATTAATGGCAGCTTAGCTCTTGCAAGAGTTCCAAAGGTATCATTATGTTAAATACTGTATATCCACAGAGTAAGAAACGGATTGTATCTCTTCAAGATGGTAAACAAGGACGAGATAAATGGTGAAAGTGAGGGGAATTCTCTACGGTTATTGACCACAGCCCTAGACTGTGGATTAAATTTCAGCTGCATCTTATGATACAGTTGGACCAATTTTTGGTGCCGCTGAGGTGGTTTGAGACGTTACAGCCCTTTTATCCTTTCTGACTCTGTGGGAGCCCACCGTCCCTGCAGTAGAGCCAACAGGAACGTGTCGGTTCCCTGTTTCAGTGCTGAGTCTTGACAGCTGAGTTTTATCGTGCCTGGTAGGTTGGAGGTTGGACCAAGTTACTGAATGTTTTCCTCAACCAGCTGAGGTGCGTGCACCAGGTCTGCTCTGCTGCCCTCCCTGGGAGGCAGGGCGGGCAGGAGGGAGGGATGAAGGAGTAATCGGTGGCTTAAGGACAGTGACATCTTCAACTGATGCAGGTGTCAGCTATGACTGTGGTCTGCCCACAGATCAGTCTTACTCAAGTGCTTTGACTCGGAGCAGTACTACCAAGCTAATATGAAGTAGAAAATTGGTTTAAATTAAGAGACAACCATCTTGTTTCTCTTAGATATTCATTTCATTTATAGTGCTAAAAGCCACGATCAGTTTTTCTTTCAGTCCTTGTTGCTTTTGTGACAAAACCCATGCAGGAGTATTTTGGAAGCAGGCCCAGTGTTTTCTTCTCTGCTATGGCAAATATGTGAATTTAAAACCTGACCGAACACTTATTTAGTTCCATATCTGAAGAATGGTTTATGCATGTGAGGATGGAAAAAAAAAAAAAAAGTCAGGCAGGCATTTTAACTTTTAAAAATATTTGGCAAGGATCTTATCACAAGGAGAGGTGCAAAGTAATAAATTCCTTCACATATATGATCTATTGTGCTTTGCAAGTTGATTATGAAGCAGAACTGTGATAGTACTACCTGGAACTTAATTTTTTTGTTTGTTTGTTTTTCTTTTCAGCATGTTTAACTGGCATAATGATGTGAGTGCTGCAAGGGAAAGTTACACATTCTGTACTAGCTAATACCTGGTTTTATATAACAATACTTTTGTGTGTATACAGTACTTGAAGTGGGCTACGTTTCCTGAAATTTCAAATGAATTTACTGGCCCTTTGGTTTTCACCCTGTTATTGTTAATCTGAGAGTTCCATTTATATTAACCAAAGAGAAATATACCTTTGAAAGGGCAAGTGATGCATCCCTATCACCAGCAGGAAATACAACACGATACCTGTGCAGGGAGAAGGATGACGTAATGTTGAAGGGAGAGTTGAACATCCATCCTGTTCTTGCACCCGAACTGAGACTGCCAACATAGGACGTATTATTATATTTTTAGTTTTTGTAGTGTTCCTGCAAGTGTTCCTTGCAGATTTCCTGGTGGGAAAGAAAATTCAGAGGAGGAAACATTCCTGACAGCTCGAAGAAAGGTCTGAGGGGAAGAAATGTGCAACAAATGGGCAAAGCATTTTTTCAATGTAAAATTTTAAGATCATCCAAATGTCTCTTTTCTGTTGGGTCCATACTGATTGCACATAGATGTTTACATTTAGAATGTTGCCCTTTTAAACACGTAATTATTGCTGTTGTTTTTGTTGTTTGTCTTTTCAACTGTAGGTATGAGAAGGTGCCAGTAATTCTGGTTGGTAACAAAGTGGACCTGGAAAGTGAGAGAGAAGTATCATCGAGTGAAGGCAGAGCCTTAGCTGAAGAATGGGGCTGCCCTTTTATGGAGACCTCTGCTAAAAGTAAAACAATGGTGGATGAGCTCTTTGCGGAAATTGTTAGACAAATGAACTATGCAGCACAGCCAGACAAAGATGATCCATGCTGTTCTGCATGTAATATACAATAGCATTAAAAATGACCTAAACTGGACTTAATTTGCAGAAATTTTGTAAGGTGGTAAAACTGTCTACTTCACTTCCTGGTTTGTGGTTCACTTGAAATACATCTGCAGTGAAGTAGCAACGTTAACTCAGAGCTGAGCATTGGAAGTCAATCACTGACTCTGAATATAATTGGGTTAAACGACCACATCTCACCCGGTTTTTCCCTTTGAGCACCTGCAATTTTATGGCACAGCCAGTTGATCTACAGGGTCGTTCCGGTCAAGCATACATGTGTTGTCATGTCAGACAGCAACAGCAGCAACTATTTCCGAAGAGGCTGGAAAACTTCTGGAAATGGGAAAAAAAAAAAAAAAAGCAGTGGAGAAAATATCTCTGAAGACAGTTCACAACTAGTATAAGTGCGAAAGGAGAGCCAAGTCTTTTGGTGTCCAATTACTGTGCTTCAGGATGTGCGCTATCACTTGTGGCCAAGTTTGTTCAGTCAAATATGTTTATTTCACCAGAACTTCTGACAGTGTTAGAGGAAGAGGCTACCAGAGACCTATATAGTTTGGATTTTTTTCAAAATTGATGCTATTATTTCTACACTTTGTCCCACATCTTGAAACAGAAAACATCGCATCAGTGTGTGAAATGAGGGGCAAGATCTGAAAACAAATGATGGGTGAAGAAACAGTCTGGCATTGGAATGTTTTAAATCTTTCATTTTGCTGCTCAAAAATGGAGGATTGCTTCAGGTTTTGGTCTGCAAAAAGCCAAACAAACCCTCTGTTTACAAAGCAGGAAGCATCTTTCTTTTATCACTTTACTGAACCAGGAGGAAGCAACTGTGATGAAAAAAAAATTGCTGAGCCTTACTAACAAGGAACACTTTAATAGATTAACTAGTACCATCTTGTAAGGAAAATTAAGCCATGTTGCATCCATATGTTCCCTTCTGCAGAAACCTCGTGGGACAGTATGAACATCCTGCATTTTTAAGTTTGTTAAAGACAACAGTTTTTCTTGCCTTTAAGGGCTACCTTCTCTGGTGTGATCCCAAACTAACCTTTGAAAATCAAGTTTGCTATTTGATAGCTTTAATGTTGAAAACTTAAATTGAATAACCATGTGAGATCATTTGGTTCAGAGGTGAAATAGTTACGGTTGTAATTCCTTAGGTGAGTGTGGAAATGGCTTTTTAATTGCCTGACACACTATTCAAAGGTTGCCCCAATTATTGGAGTGTTAAATGGTGGGAGCAAATATTTTATTTTGAAAGGATGCTCGAGCTCTGACTTGCTAGTTTCATAGCAGTGAAGTATTTATCATTTGCATGACTAATGGCACAGAAATACCTATTCCGAAGTCTTACAATCAAAGTATAGAAGAGTTTTCAATCACAATGTTTAGATTTTAAATGCTGGAGAGATTGTCTTGAGCTGGATATTTTATAGGTAAAATTGGCCATAAAAATACAGAGTCACTGAGCCTGTGGTCTAAATAACACCATGCGTTTATTAGTTTTTCAATCTTGTGCAGTAACAGTGTAGTTCCTTGTGTTTAAACGAGTGAAATCAGGGGTGCTGGGCTGTGTGTGTGTGTTGCGCGTGTCTGTGTGTGTGTATATGGCCCTTAGAAATGCTGTAATTGGAGTTAGGTTCGAGAGTTTTGCCTCCATCTGCAGAACTTCCTAAAAACGCTCTCATCTGCTACAAAGGAAACTTGAGCACTTGCCTTGCAGATTTTCATACATAAATATCCTTAACATTTTGAATTATAGTTCAGTGGATGATAACTAAAGGAAATCACGTTAATGGAAGAGAACCGGCCATCTCTGCCCTTGGTCTTTCAAGACCTTTCCACAACCAATGTATCAGAGGGCACTAGATGTCACAAAGCATTAAGCCTTACTAGAACGTAAATGTAGCCCATTTCCCATCTACCTTGCAGAGCTTTCGTTACTGTACTTTGTTCTCTTAGGGAGATAGGCACACCGTTGACTTCTGGCATCTGAATGCCCACTTTGGGTGCTCTGAATCGCCCTCCTAGAGGCACCTACCTCTTTCCGCTGACTATATAGCAAACTTAGGCTTTTAACTTTGGTCCTGAGAGTCACACAACTTAGATGCCTAAACTAGATGGTATGAATGTTCTCTTCCCCCCCACCCACCCACCCACCCAATGTGTCAGCCACCATGCTTAAGCAAGATGCGAGATGTTGAATTAATGATATTTCAATGTTTAAAATATCTAAATTGGAAAACAGTTTCTTGAGCAGTACAACTTGTCTGTAAAACAGCTTGTCAGTGTGAGATCCACTGCATAAGCACTCAAAAAAAAAAAAAAAACCAAAACCAAACACAAATTTGAAACTGAGTTGGAAGTGCATGTTATACAATGTTATTTGCTGAGGTGTTCAAATCTTACCTCACAGATTCATAGAATCATAGAATGGTTAGAGTTGGAAGGGACCTTTAAAGGTCATCTAGTCCAACCCCCCTGCAAGGAGCAGGGATGTGCCTGACTAGATCAGGTTGCTCAGAGCCTCATCCAACCAGGCCTTGAACGAATTGTTCGTCAACCGAGAAAACGGCATGGAGTACAACATGAACAGCCTAACATGAAGTTCCTAACATAAAACAGATGGGCTTTTGATATAGGAAAAATTGCACAGTAAAATTTTTAACAGAAAATATTTACAAAAAATATCTCCCAGTCTTGTTTCTTCATTACACTCTTACATTTTAAAAAACGTAGACCATGTGTAAGCTACCACACAACATGGCGGCGGGGGGGGACAGCGTAAGTGTTGTTTTTCATTGTACAGTTCTGAGGAAGTAGTTATGCACTATTTGTATTTCCACTAATGTGAAGATAGTGGAGCTTGAATCAATGACAGTTGCACTTGACAGAGATTTTTTCAAATTATAGGAGTAGCAGAAAGGGAGGTAAGGGAGCCACGCGGCAGCTGCGTGGCCGCCCTGCGGGAGTCATTGGTCTTGGGTCACCGTTTCATTTGCACCCTGACAGGATTACCGATTATCGTATCTGAAAGTTTCTTATGACATGCCTTAAAATATTATGATTTGTTCCAAAGACCCATTTTTCATTTGGCTGGTTTTGTAGAGCTTTGTATTTTTCTACAAAGACAGCATTTCTCCAGTTTTGTTGGTTTTTTAAAAATGTTGCAACTTTTATTCTTTTAAGCTATGATAGTGAGAGCAACTGTTTCCTCTTTCCCTTAAAAATACACACACAAACTAGTCAAAGCAAACAAACCAGAATCAGATCAAGAGTATTAAACACAATTGCATTGTTTTTATGTTTTCTTTTGTATTTTCCTGTCATGTCCATCCCCCCCTGAAGCCTGCCCCTTCAGAGCATCAAAAAAAATTTTGGTGACATTTTCTGTTCTGGTTCTAGCCTCTCCCTAACCCCAGTGCTACAGTTGCCATTACTTTTCTGTGGGAAAACTACTGGTATTTGCTTTCCTGTATAGAATGTTGCCTAAAGATGTCAGCCATTTGGTTGGGGGGTTTTGTGCATGTTTGGTTTTTATTTTTTTAATTTTATTTTTTTTTTTTTTACCAGTGTGCCATCAAGCACTGGTTAGGCTTTAATTGTGAAACTCTACAACAAAAGCAAAGTTTAACAACTGCAGGAGGCTTTTATCTGCATTGTTGTGCATCTGTTAATTCTTGATCAGGGTTTGAAGAAAGACTGAAGTGGGTTCTGGAATCAGGCTTGTTGATTTGGAGTTTCCTGGGGGTGAATTAATGTATTTTGCAGTTAATTGTTGAGCTCTAATACAACTGGCAAATTAAAATGGGGCAACAGTTTGTTTTGTAACAATGTCAGTTGTTTAAACCTTGATGTTTCAAATAAAACAAGAATTGTACATAGAACTCAATGCAAACTCAGCAGTTGTATTTGGAGTTAAATTATTTTAACAAATAAATTTATTTAATGAAACCTCCCTTGCATTTCTTGTATTGTCCATTTTGATTTTATCAAAAAGTTCATCCAAAGCTGACTAGGGCTACCCAGTAATTTCAGACAATGCTGTCAACTGTTTGTGGTTCAGCTAAATATTTCTTGTCAGAGTGATCTTCTGGTACAAATTAAATAGCAATAAGTAAAAAACAAATATACTTTCATATTTTATGGATGGCTGCATGTTGTGATTTAAGTTATAAGCTTGATAAGGAACCATAGCAAAGGATATTTTTTTTTTGTTTACTTATTTTCTTAGAGGGATATACATTGACAACAGTCAGTAAAACTCAGTATTTGACAAAATATGGTTCTTGTTATGGCAAGAGAATAATGCTTACTGTAAAATAAAATAAAATTATGTATTAACTTGGGCAATATATGATATAATTAATATGCAGTACTTCTTTTGTAACACTGAAGTTGCGAAGGGTGAAAAGGACTGTTTGTTACATCAGCTGTTCAATTGATGAGTTTTTTGCAGGCTTTCAGCACTGTACTAAAGGAATTAGTGTTAGAAAGAACTTCAAATACAATTAGTGTTGCAGAGATTTATAAATGAACAGTTGAGCTAATGCTAACAGGATTATTCTAGCTAATTGGCACTGATCAGCAGTTACACTTTAGTCATGGCACTATTACTAAAATACCCTGTTTTCAGTAACGATGTGTGCTTTGTGGTCTCTTGCCTTTGTGTCATTCGTGCCATAAGAAGCAAGAAGCCTGAGCCTGGCACATCTTAAAAGCTCCTAATTGTATGGAGTGACACATTCCGCTAGCTTTGTGGTTTTGATTTGCCCCTTCATTCTGTAAACCAGTTTCAGGCGAACTGTTACTGATGGGTTCTTGCAGTCTTGTTAATTGATTAATATCCTTTTGTTTCACCTGAGAAGATACCTGTACGGGAACAATAGGAATTCGCTGGGCTCTTCTGAACAGTTCAAAAAATGCCAGTGTTGACGTGTGCTGTTTTCAAATACAGAACAACAACAACTCAAAAACTTTGAATATTGTACTCTTAATAAATGCCTTCCCTGGGCCTGTTTCATTTGCAGCTATTGCAGGAAACTTGTTGACTCTGAGAAAGCTTTCTAAAGTATTTTAATTGGAAATGAACATCTTGTTAATCTGTCCTTCACGGGTATCAGCCTTACTGGATCACCAATCTTTAGTCACTTCTTTTGTTGCTTGACCAGAGCATCACTGGACTACATCTTCTATCCCAGGTTACCTTCAGTAGCATTCTCTCTCTTGCTGTTTACCTGCTGCCTTGTGGTTTCTTCTCCATTGACAGAGCATCCTTTTCCTGAGAGCAGGAAGAATTATTCTGAAATTGCTGATAACTGGTTTTATTGCTCTGGCTCACATGCACCTACCCAGTATGTATCAGTGTCTTCCTTTTGCAGGCACCAACTTGATCCTTCTCTATGAACAAACATAAATTTCCAGTTGCCACTGGCTCTGTTTGGATGCACTAGCACCCTAGTCAGTCGTCGTATTATACCTAATTCCTATTTTGCCATAAAACCTGCAGAAAGACCTTTTCTGTTTATCTGTGCTAATTGCAGTCACTGAGTTTGCAGAAATTTTGAGCTGCAGGCTTCTCATCTTTCTTCATGGGGAGGCCAGTTAATGCCTGTGTGAATACATCGGGATTTTGAATCTGGTTGTTACTTATTTGGGCTTTGGTCATCTGATGGTTGACACAACATGTTTTTCTTTCTTACTTTTTCACATTGGAGGTAAAAAGTATCAAGTTAGTGTAGCGTTTAAAATGTCTTTATTTTTTGCCTCTGCTCCTGTAATTGGACTCATCATGTGGTCTTTTAGTATTTTCAAACAGCACTTTTACTTGAAAGGTGACTATAGAAGCACTGTCTTAATAGTTGAACTACCTAACTGTATTGAGAGTTGCATCTGTGCAAGCTTTACTAGATTTTTGTGCCTGTTTGCCTAGCAAAACCAACCCAGCTTGGAAGCAGAACTGGTGTTGCTGCAGCTCTTTCTCTGAGACACAGACCAGGCAGAGCCCACAGCGACGTTCGGATGGTGGGTTGCGTTTACAGGCTGGATTGGAAGTGGGTGGAAGGAAAAGCAACACTGCTGTGCACCAGGCACCATGCGATACTGGAATTGCTAACGGCCAATCTTCATCCCACTCTGCTGGAACTGTTTTTCTGCGTACTTTCAAATTCGCACATTTTGATTTGACTGGAATAAGAAAATAGTTTAGGGAGCACTGAGAATTTATTTCAGACTTTTCACGGTGCAGTGACCACATACATAGGCAACTGCATAACATGCCTGCCTGCTCTTCTAAGGAGCGTTTGCAAGGTCAGACAGCCAAGTAGGAATCTCACTGAAGGGTGGAAGAGTGAAGTGGTTAACTGGCAGGAGTGGAGGGGAATGGGGATGGATCTAGGTAAAGAGGTGAAAATATAAAACTGAAGGGTTGTTCAAGAAAAATATGTAGGTAGACTGATAGTGTCATACTGAATGAGAGAAATACAGCATTTATCACAGACCAAGATGAAGAGTATTCCTACACAAAGACACTTATTAGCTGAGTCAGTAGGTAAATCAGAGACCTGGATCTTAAGAGTAGCCTTCTACAAGACATTTCTTTGAAAGAAATACGAAGTTGCTTCCTGAGATGTTGAAGGGAAAGATTCTGAATACTTGGATTTTTTTCTTCTTTTGGAATCTTCGTACAGTTTAATAACCAAAAGACTAATGTCATCTCCAATTATTTGGGACATGACACTTTATCTTTCCAGTTGTACAGCAGTTTAGAGAAGCAAAATATGCTTTTGTCTTACAGGTGAGAATATATGCTAGATTACAGCTCTTTTGCTTATTGCATAGGCTTGTTTTTACTATTCACCATCTGTTCTTGCAGATGAAATAGATAAAATCAAAGCAAATGAAAGTGGCCTGGTGCTTTCCAGTATGAGCCAAGGTGTTCAGTTTTGTATTGTTCTGCGAACTATCTAGTAGAGCTTCAGTTTTCTCAAGGTGATCTCTCTGTCCCAGATTTGGGGGTGGTTGGTTGTTCTCTCTCTTTTTAGGTTTTTTTGGTTTTTTTTTTTTTGTTTTTTTTTTTTAATATTAAGTAAAATGATTCTGCTTTTTCTAAGGATAAAACAGAGGAAGATGCATCATTCTGCTTGTGCTAAGTTCTTGAAAAGATTCTGTTAAGACCTGGCACCTCTTTGGTTTGAACAATTGGGAAATTGCCCTAAAAAACCTCTTCTCTCGGGACACGGCCTTACAACTTGGCCAAGTTGTAAGCCTCTGAAAAATGGTTTACCTAGTATGAAGAGGGCTAGAAGCTGGCATGCAGACTCTTCAGCTACTACTGAATGTGCTTGTGGCTCTTTGTAGTTCATAAGTGGGAACTACTGGTGCAAGGCACCGTTCTTGTGTGCACGGGATAGGAGCTGAGGAACAGAGTGGGAAACAGGAGGAGGAGACTGTTCAGCAGGGAGGATTTCCAACTGTAGATCCTAATGTATCTTGTTCAAGAAATAGAAATCAGCTTTCCTGACAGTGAAGTCCCCCAGGAATGGGTTGAGAAGCAGACTTCATTAACACCAGTGGTAGAGAACTGATTTGAATGCATGAATATCATAACCTCCTTGATGGCACATGACCTAACACAGAACATGAGAAAAGCTTTCCAAAAGTGTTGTCATAATGTTACCTTGAAGTCTTGCTCTCTTCAAGGCAGGCAATAATAAATTAACCTTTACAGTATTTGCTGTGTGAGATTTTAATTATGGGAACACAAGTAATTGATTAATCCAAAGACGATGGGGTTCTGCAAAGCAAAAGAGATAGCACATAAGTGTCCTATTGATAGAAAGTAACTGGATGAGGACTCTCAATGCAATATGCAGTAAAGCACTTTTCTCATATTCTCCATGAAGCCCCAAGTGGTGTACCTGGTGCTGCTGTAAGAGGGTAGGATTTTTTCTTTCCAGACCTGTGTAAGTCTCCAACTACTTTTTAGCTAAAGCTTACGTTTTTCCTATCTGGCTCTATTGTAAATTTGGAGGGTTTTTTTAGGGAAGGCAACCCTTAAAGTGAGTCAGATGCAGTATTGATTTCATATTTAACTTTGTGTTTTAAGATGGGGGGAGATAACCAAAAACTCCGCTAGTTTGGCCTAATTTTTCAGGGGAAGATACAGCTGTGAAGATTCAAGGCTTTCCAGAAGTCTTCATGAGAGTTGGCAGCTCCTTATTAGGTGAACTCAAACACCCTTTCTTGATGAAGGTGGTATGTGTGGTTATTTCTGGGAATGTGCTTATTCAAACAGTTGGAGACCATGAAGTGTGGGTGTTCACTTACAGCGTGTTGTCTACTGATTCCCCTTTTCAACAGGGGAAGGCTATGGGTAACAAGATGATAATTTACTCACACAATCCCTAATCTCTGCATTTGAAGTGAGAGTTAAGCTATCAGGTGGACATCCTTCATCCAGAAAGAAAAGATCTACCTGGAGACAAGTTATATGAGATGGCAGTGGGGAGGAGGCTCTCATCTCTGCTTCAGATCTAAAGCAAAACGCTCATTTTCTGTGGGCCACATGGTTATAAGAAATCTGAAGAGTAATAAACATTGTTTTCTCCCTATCAGGAGAAAGCAGCCCCAGTTTCAGAGCTCTCTGGTTTGTCCAGAAACATACACTGGTAAAAACTTGGCGTTTGTCAGTATGGAGGAAGGGTAACGACAGGGGAGATGTCCTGCTCGTGAAGGTACACGGCTCTTTGCCCTAGGCAAGTCACCTCTGCTGTTGAGTGAGCATCCTGTTCTCGTGTTCAGCTTTCTTCTACATGGAAAACAACTTGTTTCACACAGGGTCAGAGAGATTCTTCCCTTTTTTTTTTTTTTTTTTCTTTTGTCTTGGATTTCCACATAGCAACCACTCTGTGTTCTTGAATCAATAGTTCATCACAGAAGCCGTTTATCCTGTGCTCTCAGGAGACGTTCTGACTCAGAAACGTACAGAGCCTATGTATCACTAAAATTATAAACTTTGTTTATAAATTGCAAAGTTTTCAGAAGAAATTACGAAGACCACATTTTTTAAAAAGTTTGTGGTACTGCTGCCTCATTAATTTTTTTCATTTTTTGGCATGTTTGTCTAAAGTTTAAAAAACAAACAAACAAACCCAAAAAGGAAATATTAAGCAAACAGGATGGAAAATTATCCAACCCCAGTTCAGGTTTTCTCATCTTAGTAACTCCAGTGAAAAAGGTTTCAGCTACTATTTCTAACATATATATGTCCAGAAACCTATAAATGCAAATAAAAAGGGGGGGGAAAGAGAAGAGTTAGGAGGGGGAAAGGTTTCTGACTGCTCACTGAGTTTGGATGGCAGTGTCAAAATAATCCATAAAGTATTAGAAGAAGGTGATGGAAGCAGGTGATCACTCTGGGCTTGATGGTAGGAATAATAAGAAAAGTTCAAGAAAAAATTTCACTGTTCTCTACCCATACCCTCCTGGTAAGGAAGTGTGTGAGCAAATGCTGTCTGCCACACCGTGTGCGCGCTGGGTGACGAGCAGCGCGCTGCAGCAGTGGTGCTGTGAGCGCAGAGAAAGCTGGATCAGCATTGCAGCAGCTGCTGGATTCCTCTCCTTTAGCAAAGCTTCCCTGCAGACCACAGCTGGGACTTAATATATTTAGAAACCCCCAGCTACTTGAACCGATCCATGTCATTGCTCTTAAACCTGTGTTTTCCTTCAAAAACTACCTTCAGGTGCTGTCCATTGTGTAGGAAAGGTGGGGTGCCACCAGCTCTTCAAGGTGTTGGTCAGGAACTCCACAACCAGAGCCTGCTGAATGCTTGCTCTGCCTCGAGAAGCCCCCACAGAGGATGTTTCCAGATATGCTGAGCTAATTGGGCCCCTGTGATTTCAGAGGTCACTGCTTTGCCCACCCTATGAGAGGGGTATGGCCTGTGCTAGCTCCCGACCAGCCACATATCGGTATCGTCCCAAAATATCTCTTCTACTGGATTTCTTCTGGATGAAAAGTCTTCACCGATGCTATTTTCTGTCACATCACGTGATAGGTGCAGTACTTGCCTGACCCAAAGATCACCCGGTAGCTCTTTTTGCTCTGGGAAGAAATAATCTTTGAGATCAGCCCTCTTAGACTAATTAGGCAGAGATTCCCTCTAATCCCATTAGAGCAGACCTCCCATGGCCCTGGCTTTGTGTGGACAGACTCTGTAAAAGCTCTGGCCGTTGCCTGATCGATGAAGCAACTGTATAGCAGCCGAGATAAACACACTGCCAAAGGTGTGCCGGCAGGGTAATTCAGCATCCGTGCTGTCAGACCTGTTAGGATGTTTGGATGCATCTACTTGGAGATGTTCAGGATGTGAGAAGAGGACTTGGCCACCTGCAAGTCACGGAAGGCTCAGGAGGTGACAGGACACCTGGTGTCAGGGTAGTGCATAGGGTGTTTTCCCTCTCTCTGAATGTCTCTCTACCAGCGCATCTCAGGTTCTTCAAAGAATGGAGTATTTCTTACCTGTCCGTCCCTCGATAGGCATGACACGCTGCTGTCACTGGCAAAGCACTCGATGTGGGCTGTTCTAGTACTGACCAAAGCAAGTAGGTGAGATGAGAGTTTTTCCTTTAGTTAATGGAAGAGTCCTGGAGACCAGAGGGCTTCTGAGGCTCCTACAGAAGAGCCAAATTAAAATGGAGCAAAACCTGGCAAGGTTCCGCATCTAGAGACTACAGCACAACAGTGTTTAAAATGTTCTGCCAGGACCAGGCAGATGCTGATGGTAAAAGCAGGCTTTTGAAGGCCTATCTTAAAAGTCTGTAAAAAATAAAATAGCCTGGTAATGTCTGTGGAATGTTTTGAAGAAGGTAATGGTTGATCCTCAGTTAAAGCAAAGTTTCCAGCTATGACTTTTTTTTTTCCTGACTTCTTTCTTCTGCACAAGTATTGTAAAAAGACTTCGGAAAAGATGAGCACTTGCTTTTCTGTCAGCCGAGTGCCTCAAAGGTGAGTTAAACTCGGGACCCCAGGGTCAGAGGATCTTAAATGACCGGTCCTTTCCAGCTATTTCCCGTTGCACCATTGCACACGTGCCATGTTCAAGTCTGGGAATAAGAAAGCCTTTCCTGTGCTGATACTTAACAGACCCTTTACTGGTAATTTATCCAAACACACACACTGCTTTATCAGCAGCCTTTTGTTTTGGTGGGCTAACAATCTCTGGCAGTGAAACATACGTAAAAAAAAACATTATTTTTTTACTTCTCTTTGTTGAGTTTTTAGTCTATATTTATATCATGCTCTCAGGCAGTGATCTTTAAACTGTTATAGAATTATAGAATCATAGAATGGTAAGGATTGGAAGGGACCTTCAAAGGTCATCTAATCCAACTTCCCTGCAATGAGCAGGGACATCTCCAACCACATCAGGTTGCTCAGAGCCTGATCCAACCTGGCCTTGAACATTTCCAGGGATGGGGCTTTCACCACCTCTCTGGGCAACCTGTTCCAGTGTTCCACAACCTCCATTGTAAAAAAAAAAATTATAATATCTAATCTAAATCTATATGCTTCTATTTTGAAACCATTACCCCTCGTCCTATCACATCAGGCCCTACTGAACAGCCTCTCCCCATCTTTCTTCTAAGTCCCCTTTAGGTATTGGAAGACCACTATAAGGTCTCCCCGGAGCCTCCTCTTCTCCAGGCTGAACAGCCCCAACTGTCTCAGCCTGTCCTCATAGGAGAGGTGCTCCAGCCCTTTTATCATCTTCATGGCCCTCCTCTGGATCTTCTCCAACTAGTCCATGTCCTTTTTATGTTGGGGCCTCCAGAACTGAATCTTGAGTAAAATGGATGCATTATATCCTCATTTCATGCTTACGGAAAGGAGACACTTATTCAACCAAAGGAGCACTTCATGGCACAATGAATCCCCAAACTCCTGTCTTGAGAGTTACTACTCTGTAATAACAGTAAACAACAATAAAAGTTAAACTCTGAAACTAAATGAACTTGAAAACCCACGAGTTTTGGAGCTACCCTGCTTCTAAGTGCATCAACACATACAGAGTATAAGGCAACACGGGAGGAAATGAAGGTTTTGTTATTTTTGTTTGTTAGAAAAACTTGGAGCTTCAATCTTTCTTCTTCCCTTGTTTAAAAATGCTGATGAAGTAAGAAGTAGCTCTGTAGGTCTTGTACTTAAAAAATAATCTGGGTAAAGAAAAATAGTGTGGGCAAACATAAACTCCACTCCAGTCCTTTTAGTGCTGTATGTGGCAAAAGAGACAAAAAGCATTTCAGGCGCTCGAATGGGGAATCTCCTGGAAAGGGACGGCCTGAATAGAGCCGGCCTTTGCAATGCCAGGGAAACAGAAGGTCAGGCTTAGCAAATTGGCAGGGATTGTTTTAAAAGAGCTATCAGAGCTGTTATAAACTGAGAAGGGTGCGTTTTTGTGTAACAGCACGTTTCTGCTCACAACTGTAATGGTCAGAGGGAACATAAGATGCTTTTTTTTGGAGGGGGGGAATGTTCTGGATGACAAACAAGGAAGCAAGGAAGCAAGGGGGGAACTCATCTCTTGCACATGTTGGTCTAGATGCTGAATGCTTTTCCTGATCCTTAAGTGGTAGGGGAGAAGGAAAAAACGGAACAATGCTTTGTGAGCCTGATCTGGAAGGCTACGTACATAAAAGTGAACTCACTGGTCTGTTTGGCAGTGGGGTGATGGGTAGTGAGCCCCTCTGGGGACTCTCCAGCCCTCATCCAGAGAGGCAGATCTTCCTGCAGCCTGTTATTTAAGTAACGAGCGTGGTGCACTCCAGCTTATGAGTGCATGGAGTACCCTGAATAGGCTGAAGAAGGAGTGATTCCTCAGACAGATTTCAGTTGTCATGCAAAACCCAGGAGAAATGTGGAAAAAAGTTTCTAATAATAATAACTGGTTTTACTGATAGAGAAATGTGCAGCTGGAGAGGGAGCAATAAGAAAATGGCTGCAGGAGAGAAGTCAGCGTGTGAACTTCTCCCCCCACCCCCCCCCCCCC
>WHYT01017766.1:185684-208550 GCA_009806455.1 Tetrax tetrax
GAAATAAATACCTATTCTCACCATCAAAATTGCCTGTGTCTGAGAGCTGCTCTGAAGGGTCCTTGTGAGGTGATTCAAGCAGGCAGTTTCCACTGGCATGTACCTACAGGGAAATGCTTTCTTAGAGCTGCTGAAAACACTTTTTCAAAAAAAAAACCCCACATTTTCAGGGTGAGGCCAGCTGACATCTCCTAGTACAGTCAGTTTGCCTGAAATGGACTCCAAGGGAAAAAAAAAAGAAAAAAAAAGAAATTCAATCTTGTTTCAGACCCATGTGCCTTTGAGTTGGGCAAGGAGGAGGAAGACACATTAAGTGTCATCTCAGATGAGGCCATCAAAGAATTTGGGCATTGTCAAGCCAGACCTGGCGAGACATGGCCGATGCTCCCGAAGAAGGGTTTGGCCATGACCTGAGCGGTTCGGCCTTCCCTCAAACAGAGTCAGCAGGAGCGTCCCTAAGCGGATGACAGGAGCTGGGTCTTGTATTCCATTGTATTCCTTTTTTGAAGCTAAAAGCAGTTTTAACTGAAGCCCTCACAGGCTCCATCACCCTCTCCCGTTTAGATGGGTGATAAGTTTTAGTGATAACGAGCTCTCTCTTTTCTCCACCCAGTGGCTTTTGAATGAGTTATTCCAGGCCGGGAGATGCTCATTTAGCATTTGCTGTGAGCATCATCAGTGCTAATTGAGATTCACGGCACCAAGGCGGTGTTGATGGGATGCAAGGTCACTGGGTGTATCTACTCCCTGATTGAGCTTGGCTTTTAGGAGCAACTTCCTTCTGCCGGCGCTTGACATGAATTTGAAATTCACTTCCAGTGTCTGCTCTGCAGGCGTTTGAAATCCACTGTCTTGTGAACTCTCCTGCTGGTTTTTTTTTTGCTGGGTAGATGCTCTTCCAGGCAGCAAACGTGCTGTACACCCAAACAGTCTGCCCTCCCCTCTGCAAGCCTTTTCCAGGGCTGTGGGATGGGAAATATCGAGCACTCTCCCATCTAGAGCTATCCTGGACATTCATGAATGCAGATCGAGCGATCACCGAGTCTTCGAGGCCGGCTGTCGGGCTGTCTGCCCAGCTGTAGGCAGAGGAAATAGCGCCGAATGGGGCATACACTCAAGTGCTTCAAGGAAATGCCATCTTACACCGCAGAAACCTACTAAGGAGTTTACCTTCCCACCGCTCAGAGCCAGGCTCCGTGCCCCTCTTCAGCGCTGACAGCTCTGGGGCTGGGTCAGCAATGCCTACCCGGCAGAAGGGTTCACTGGCACCATCAAACCCGTCACTCCCACTTGCTTAGTAGAGGGGCTCAACGCACCGCAACGGTAAGAGGGGGTGAAAGATGCTTCTGGTTATCAACGGAAAGAGGCGGGAGGCAAAGGAGGAGGGGAGAAATGATTCATTTTTTAAGGCAGTGAGAGGTGAGGAATCGGGTGTGCGCTTCTTCCAAACAGGCAGCAGTGATTAATTGAGCTGTTAATGACCTGGAACAGCAGTGCAGGGGCAGAACTGGCTGGTAGCAAAATATACAGCTAGCTTCATAAATACTGGGGAAGACTGGGGGGCTTTGGTGCTGACCGGGAAAACTAGATACATGGTACCACTTTTGGTGGAAATTCTTTTCAAGATGCACATGGAAAGGGACAATTTGAAAGTTTTCATCATGTACAGACCATATGTCCTAGATTAATTCCAGTCACTTTGATCCAGGCACCATTGTGCTTTATTATATTCAATAACCTGGGCTCAAAAAAGATAGCAAAACTGAAAATTGGAGAATTATTGAGCTTCTTTATAAATTTATTGTACTCTCACATGAAATACTGTACAGCATTATTAGCATGCCATTCCACAGCATACATCAGAAACAGCAAAGCAAGCCAGAGATGAGAATGAGAAGGATTAGGCATACACAAGACTTCTGCATTCAGCAGTGAAAAAATGAGAATTGTTCAAGTTAGAGATGAGACTCGTACGATAAGGCTAAGAGGTGAAGATGTGACAGTTGGTGAGTCGTACGGCAAAAGTAGAACCAGCAGAGTCCATGTACCTTCCCATAGCAACACCAAAAGGGAAAAAACATCCAGAGACAGCATAAATACAAAGTGGTGGAGTTTATTGCCATGTGATAACCACAGTCAAGAAATTGATAGCACTGAAAAGGATACAGCACTTAGATGGATAGTGATGGGGAGGAATAAAACAGCAACACCCATAATACTCCAGAGCTGCCCAAAGCAATGCCTTGAAATTTCAGTAGCTGCTGCTGGAAACAGGGGAAAAGACAAAGCGCATCAAATTCTCTCTCTTGGATGGGATGATCCAGTGGAGTCAGTCAAAGGTACTTTGTATCTTGATGCCAGAAATAGTGCCTGACTCTCTCTGGTGACCTCCTCGCCCAGTGACAGCACAGGTATGGTATAAACATGATGGACAGAAGCTGAAGGACATCTAAAGTCCTTCCAGGAGCACTAAAAGTGCTGGATCTGGATCCTTTAAGGAAAACCAACTTGTTTTCAGAGACAGTAAGGCTGAGACCTCCGCTCATTCTGGGAACACAGTTGCTGCTTTGCATTTAATCCTGCTTTTATTAACGATCAAAATACTCTGCCAGCTGGTGGGTATCTGGCAACCTGTGCATCTGAGTCAGATCTCCATGCAGCGCCCGCTCCCAGCTGGCTCCAGCGCCAAAGCCATCTCCTTGTTGGAAGCCTCCGTGGAGGAGCCAGCCAGAGGACAGACTGCAGGTCCACTGACTGAAAGAGAAGTTTCTTGCAAGCAGGCTGGTGCAGTCCTGGCCGCATGCACCGTGTCCATCCTAACGCAGCCCTCCCAGCCAGGCAGCACTGTCGGTGATGCTCAGGTGGGGGCCCACAGACAGCAGCAGCCGAGCCAGAAGGCAGAGATTTGTCAGGCATCTCTGACAAAAATACCCCACCGCTGCAGAGATCTTGCATAACAGTGACTTGTGAACAGCCCGAGATGCTTCTGCTCTGGCCGCTGCATCGCTGCCTGCGCATCCTGCCTGCAGCATCTCTCTCCTGCTGCCGTATTTCCCTGGGTGTCAGAGTCAGAGGAGAAGGGGATTGCAAAACACACACCAGTGCAAAGAAAGGCAGGGAAAACCAATGGCAAACCCTTAAATTACAGAGAACTGTAGAGTCTGTGAGCCTGGTTTGCTCAACAAAAGGCATGTTTTTCACTATAAAAAGCCAGCATGTAGCATCAGCTGTGTAAGGGGGGAAGGGAGAGGGAATGAGATGTACAGCATCACGAAAATTGGTTTGGTTTTTCTGGGGTGCACGTTCCTCATCTGATACTGTGAAAGCTGATGGGAAATTGGTGATCATCTCCTGCGTCCAGTAACAAGTCAGAGCAAGAAAAAGTAAAATAATGTGTTCTTAAAATTCATCTAAAAGTATTCAAGCGTTTGCACACATGAAACTGGAAAGCCTGCTGCCAGCCTGGTCTGTAAGCCGATCTCTGACAAGAGCAGCAAAATGCGTCTAAGTTTTAAACGCAGCTTCTTGGTAAAGAGATGCTGTGCCTGGCTGCGACTTATTCTAATGTATGCCGTATGCAAAAGGCAGTGCTGACCTTGCGTGCCAAAAAAAGAGGCTCAATTGAGCCTCTTATTACGATGCTGCGCTTACAGGCAACTAGAGATAATTTCTCTGGACTGTTACTATTTGCTTTACCAGCTGTTCCTCCAAAGCACTGGAGCTGATAATCTGAATGGCCTGGTAGCAGTTCTATTGCAAAATCATTGCTACTCAGTTGGCTGCAATTAACAGCGAGCAAACATCAGGCTCGCTGGGTGGAGGTGGGCTGAGCATCATCTCAAAAGTCTCCCTGCGCAGTTGTCTGTGGCTATGCAAGGGAGAAGGGCTTTGTGGTGGGAGCAGGGAGCGGTGTAAGGAGCATGTCTCTCTGTGGGGAAGGGGTTGGCAGCACCTGGCCTGTTCCCAGTGGTCCCACTGGCATCAAATGGTGGGCAAACACAGGCAGGCATAGCCCTCTTTGCAGGATGGGGAGCTTTGCGGTGAACTCCTGGTTTCAGTAATTTAAGCACCACCAGCCTGAGCGATGCTACAGGAGGACACTGGCTAGGATGGCAGCCGACACCGACTGGCTGCTCAGGGCAAAAACGCCCTGGAGAAGGGCTTCAGCCCAAATGATAAATCAGAGGCTGATGCTGCCTCAGTTCTCACTATGAGGCTGCATGGGTTCTACAGCGTGCTTTGCTGGCAGAGGATAAGCAGGCAGTCAAAGGAAGGCACCCTGACCCAACTTGAACACGTCGCCGAAATAACCTGTGAATTTACCACCTATAAGCTGCACCTCCCCTTGCAGCATACAGTGGCATTTGCCAAGATGCGGGGAAAGGACCAGGGGTACCCAGCACCACACGGCCTCATACCAGGCAGAATTCAGAGGGGGCAGCGTGGTGGTGCCTTCAGGAAGCAGTGACTTGGCTGACTGCATTTTTTTTAACTCGAGTTCCCGCCACGTTCAACTCAATGCTGGATGAGATTGTGCTTTAAAAATAGCACCGTGCACAGAAACAGGCAAAACAGCAGGGTGAGCTGCACAGGTTGCTTTGGCTCCTGCAGGGGCGAGACTGTCGTGTTCAATGTACTGGTAGAGAAGCTGGGTTTAGCAGAAACACCCTGACCTCATCCCCTTGGACCCATTCTGTCTCCTTCCATTCCCATCCCCAAAACACTTTTAAAAAATGCTTAACAAGTCATTTTTCAAGAAGAGGAAATTAATTCTGAACGAAAGCAGCACACCATCATGTCTTCTATTCAAGCACAACAGGGTGACTTAACTACTGTTCCAGCAACTTGTGTAGTTAACGCAAAACCTAATTATTTCCTTCTACCTCTAACTCCAGCTTTGTGTCTTAGAGTTAAAGCAGACAAAAAGAGCTGCTTTTCAGAAGAGAACTTTGTACCACTGCAAAAATGTGCCTGGCAGTCTCCCCAAAATCCTCATCATTTTTATTACAACATTCATGTTTGTTTTCACTTTCCCCTTTGTAAAATGTTTTAGGCAACTCAAATGAAGCCCTCACCACCAAACCAGCCTTTTAGCCGTAATGACATAAATTGCATTGTTCTCCTGGGCTCGTGGCACCCAGCTATTAAATCTAACCATGGGAGCTTGGCAAACCTTTTCATATGCGAGGCAGCTGTTTCCTTTCTCCCTTGCCTCCACCCCCTTTTTTTTCCTCTTATGAGTGCGACATATGCCACCCAAACCCCTTTGCCCAAGACGCTCTGCATGGAGCCACGGGTCTTCCTGAAATAATCGGTGCCGACTTAGGGCATGGACCTGCTCTTGGTCCCACCCCATCACAGCCCTCCAGGAGCACAAAGTTGGGCACCCAAAGTGGCTTCATGGCTGAAGCACCATGACTTATGCAGCTGCCTCCATCACCCAGGGGTAAATCCTGACTCCTGCCGTCGGGATGCCTCATCTCGGTGTGACGCAGCTCTGGGACAGGCAATGACGGTGCTTAGACCACGCTGCCAAGTGTCTGTGCTTGGTTAAACAATCCCAAGCATTTATTTATTTTACTTTTTTTTTCCCTAGGATCTACTGAAAGCATTTTGACTCATGTTTGCTTGGTGTGGTTATCTGCCCAGGTTGAGCTACCTTAGGAAAGCCATCAGCTTGCAGAAGACGTAGCTGTGCGTATCCCGCTTCAAAGGGCACCTTATATTGCCCTGCCATCAATGGCAATTTTCACTTTGTGCGCAGTTATTCAAAGACAATTGTTAATTGTTAATTTGCAATCAGTGCTGTTTAACCTACACATGAAAATGGTAACGCGCCAGTCACATACTTCCCCTTGGGATGGATGTCTCCCATGGGGACACAAGGCATGTGGCCCAGTGCAGCAGCATGAGCTGGTCTGTGCACAGGCCACTCCTGGTTTTCCTTGTGCCCATGTGGCCCCAGGACCTGCCAGATGGGTGGACGTGCCTGGGGATACCAACATTCTCCCCGCTGCCATCCTTCCCTGGTGCTGCTGCTGCATCACTGCCAGGTGGTCAGGAAATGGATGGTTTGCATCCATCATCGGAAGTCCCGTGCTCTCAGCCAGCATCACCTGGAAGGCATCATCTGTAGGCTCAGTGATGAAAATGAAGAGCCCTGTGACTGGTTTGGGCCTCTTCACAATAACAAAAAATGAAACCCAAACCTCAAGCCTATTTTTCTTCAGTAAGCTCTAGCATGAGCAGAGAGTCTTCTCTCTTGATGAGCTTTATTCTGTGCAACGTCAGACAAAATAAAAAAAAAAACCTCAGCCCTTAAGTGGGATTTGTTAGTAGACAAACAAGGTTAAACAGGTTAAGTTGTGGAAATAAAAGTTTCTGTGTTCCTATGTCGGAGCAAGTAGATGTCTGAATCAGGGATAAGTGTTCCTGTGAGACGTCTTTGCTGGAGCTGCAGTGTAGAAAGACAGGCACTGCAACTCTGCCTCAACAAGCAAAACCCACTTGTGCTTGGACGGGAGGGAAATGTTTTTCCTCCTGAGTGGCAGCAAGCTGGTTTTGAAACAGAAATTTGAGGTGACAATAATGGCAAGGAAAATGCACCTCCCTTGCGACTTAGCTGGACAAGAGGAGAAGCAGCACTAGGCCATCCCGCCTGGGCTAGCAGAAGGAGGGAGAGGACCTGGTGTTTGCACAAATGCCATCCCCACCATCCATTCTTCAGGCCCCACTAACCGCAGTGGGGTGTAGATACCTGGTTTGTCTTTAATCACCTATATTTAGATGTGCATATTTAGGTGACCATTTTTGAGGGGGAGTCTCACCCCAGATGTTCATTACTGCTCCCTATTAATGGGCAACCACACAGGCTGCCTTGTAAAGGAGCACACCCACTCCGTTTCAGTGCAACACCCCCAGGGATTTTAGCATAATGGAGGGATGCCACAGTGTAGTAACGAGTGTTCACATGCCTTGTGATGGGGTCTCACTGTCGTGGTGACAACCCCAGCAAGTGAGGGGAATAGTCAGCTACCAGGGGCTGTAACTACTCAAACAGCTCAATCTGTGTCTGCAAAAGCCTTTTGGCCTGAAAGCTTGTTTTCACATTATCACACCAATGGGGTTTGTTCCTACTCTCCTTGGATCTCTTCTTTCCTGCCAGGGTTGTTTCTGGCCAATCCAAGAGGTGCAACTGTCCATGCGATCCCAAGAAGAGTCAGCAACACTGCTATCTCAACACTTCCAGCCACAGCCAGGGGCCAGGGCAGATGAGTTAAGATGCTATGTCCTGTACATCTAGACCTGCCTCCATAGCCTTAAACCAGAAAAGCCACGGGCACCTGCAGCGGTGAATAACAAACAGCAGTTTGCTCATAGCATGAAGCAAACAATCTTCAAGTCCAGCAATTAATTGCTGAAGAAGTAAACTCCAATAAAAACTACATGAAAGTGAATTTATGCAGTTAATCTACTTTTCTGCTTCATTAGCTGACACCAAATAAAGAGCAAATTCTTATAATTTATTGATAATAACATTGAAAAAGAACAGTTATACTTCCTCAGGGATCCAGGACAAAGAAAACTCATGTGTCATCCCTCATGGTAGCAGGGCTTGAACCAAACATCACCATATTCTTGCTGAAATAGTAGACGCTTCCAGGAACAGGACTCCTCTTGGCAAAGGGACTTCATCTGCATGGCTAACCAACCAGTCTGGTGGGATAAATGCTGGCAAGCTTGAACGAGAAGAGTTTAAAAGAAAAAAAATTAGAGGAGGAGGTTGTGTGAGATTTAAGGAACCAATAGTCAGCAGCCCCAGGTGTTCTTGGATGCAGCAGTTCACTTGTCATGGAACCAATGAAGGGTGATGCTACCTTAACCTGTTTTGTTAGCGGTACGGTTGGTTATAGAAAAACTCATTGTAGAAGATGACCTCGGACCAAATGGAGCTAAGCAGGTTTGGTTTAAGTAATGGAAAGATAATAAAAGTGAACTGTAACAAGGTGTCTTATTTTAAAATAGAATACTTTCGGGTATTTAGGAAATGAGTCAATTAAGTGAACTAGATTGGGAGCTTGACCACTCAAATGTGGAAAAGGGGGCTTTGACCTTCTGCTTTCATGGCTGTTGTATCCTGCTTGTCTCTCGCTCCTGCCATGTGTCACCTCTCTCATCGTACTGACACAGGGGTTTGTACTGTTGCATTGTGGCCCTGGACCAGGGAGACAGCATGGTGAAGAGGAGTGCTCCGCAGAAAGTGAGAGGCTGATGAGGTTGGCTCAGCAGTGTCAGGCAGGAGCGGTTGAGGCAGGTGGTGGGCTGTGGAAGGCAGCACTGCCACCACTGCCATCTTTCTGCACTCCATCCTCTGAACCACCAATGGCCACCAGGATATGGTACTCCAGGCAGCTAGGGAAAGGGGCACAAAAAGCCTCCAGGCTTAAAAAGACATAGAACTGTCTCAAAGGGTCATGTGAGTGCAGACCAAGAAAGAAAAAAGGCAAGGGAAAAGAAAGAAACCACGCATTTGAGATCAGACTGCCTATGGCTAGTGTGAGAAATTACTCCAGTCAGGTCTGGCTAGACCTTTCAAAGAAACAAAAAGAAATAACAGAGCCCTCTGTAGCCATCGCATCCTCCTAGAAGTGTTTAACAATGTGAAAACGCTGTGTACAACTGAGGCAAGAAGGAGTGGTCTGCATTTGCAGCGAAGGAGGGATCAGATAAAAATGAAGGTTATCAGATTGCTTAGCCCATGTTGAAACCAGCAGCTTAACTTTTCAATTAAGGCGCTTGAACGAAGACGTGAATAAGAAAATTTTCTGAAAGATGAACAAAATGGAAGCTTGAGTCCGTGAGATTAAAAGCGTTGTAGATGAGGTGGTGTGGCCACAGTGACAATGGTCCCTTGCACTGCGGGAAGCCCTGCCTAGCCTTGGCAGCTCCAGGGCCATCCATTTGGGCCTGGGCCAGGCAGCCGGGAACCCATCAGAGCCTTTCGTTCTGGACTTCCCACATCCCTGCAAGCAAGCAAACAAATCTGCTTCAAAGCCACTCGATTCCTCCTGTTGATTTACCCTCCTAAATGAAATTATCTGTGAGATCCTGACATTCAGCTTCCTGCTCAGGTTAAAAGGAGTAACAATTTATTTAGATCTCAAAAAATAAGAGACTAGCTTGCCTCTGCAATTCAATAAGAATAATTATCTAGACTGCAGGGTCAGAGCCAGGATGACTAATGGAAATGTTCAGAGAAATGGAAATTACCCTGCTACAGATTGAAGCTAAACTCAGAGTTTAATATATTCCAGCTAGAAAGACCAGATAATCTCCATTGCCAGTGCTGAGGGAACTGGCCCATGAAATTGCCAGTCTGATAGCAAAGTTTTCTGATCTATCAAATCAGAGATAGATACCATAATAAGGGAGTCCAGCTAGTGTAAGAAATGGAAGGGAGGGAGTGATCCAAGCTGTTTATACACTCATTAATCCAACCTCATCAGTTTACAACCCTGTAAAACAAATTTTGAGTGAATGGATAATTGAAGACATGGCAGAAAATGAAGCTAAAATCTAGCATAGGCCAACCAAAGGTTGGCCAGATGGCAGTCTTACTGGCTCAGCGTCTGTAGATATGCAGGATAACTACAGCTTACTTGTTGTAAACGTGGGAGCAAACTTGTTAACTGCCCCTGGACTTCTACGCCTTGGTGGCAAGGTGATGGCACACACTGTGCTCCAGGAAGGGAGCCTGGCATTGCTAGAGACGAGTAACTGAGGGGGCAAGAGAGGACACATTTACTGTGGTCTGTCACCTTGTGCAAATGAGCAAAGCCCTTTCTTCAGTAAATTTGGGCTTGGAGAAAACAGCATCCAAAAAAATGAAGCAGTTGGGTCAGCTAGTGGGTAAGCACAAAGGCACTACCTCAAACTTTGTGAAATCCCCATCTCAAAGGTAATTTATTTTTCTGAAGAGTGAAGGTGCTCAAAACCTGGACCTGCATTAGCAGCAAACAGGCAACCGTACAGTCTCAAGCTCATGATCAGGGACCTTTCTTTATTTTTAGTGCTCAATAACTCAACTTTGAACAGCTTTGTTCAAAACACCCAGTCTTGGTGTTTGCCAGTATGAAAAATCTATAGATTTTATAAGCAAGACTAGCATAAATTTTAGTAAGTCTTGCCTTCTTTCCACTGTAAAAACTGATTTTTCTTTTTTCTTTTGGAGAAGCCACTGGCAGACAGCATTTAAGGAGACTTACTGTTTTAACATGGAAATTTTGCTTAACTTGACTTTCATAGCTACCTTGGTTGGTCTCCTGTGAGACCGATGGCATCGCAAGGCCACACAGACATCAGTGCAGTGCTGGGAGGTGGCAGGCGGAGTGACAGGAGCGGAGGAGATGACATACTGCCAACCTGCACTGCCCTTGCGAGGTGCCCGCTGCCTGGACCCCCTAGCTCCCACATCCCACCAATGCTGTACAGAGTGCCAGGAAGCATTTTTGAGGGATTTTTGGTCATTGCCTAAGATAGTCTCAGTCTGAACAGAAGATTTTTGAAGTCTTGTAACTCTTTATAAGGAAGCCTTGGCTGAAAATGGTATTTACAGCCTGATGTAGATGTACAGAGACTATCGATATGTCACAATGCTTCCGTGGGGCTGATCCACCTGACTGTCCCACATCTCCTGGCACATTACTGCCAAAATACTTTGGCTGTCGTTCAACAAAGTGCAGATCAAAATTAACTGTGTGATCTTCCATGGCTACGTTAGTCAATTATTTCTGAGCTCTGTGGCTCTGTCCTAGCCCTGCCATAATTTCCCCACAGACAGCAGTACTGTAGCCAATAGGTATGTAGGGAATTAAGGGTTTAGCCCTGCATTAATCCTACTAATAATGACAAGTTAGAGTAAGATCAAGGAACAAGGAGTAGAAAATCTAGAAAGTATTGCTGTGGCTCTTCTCTTAAACCTCCTTTTTTTTTCTGAACTCACCCATGCTTTCAGAACAAAAAAACAAACAATACCATGCAGAGATGTCCATCTTCATAAGCACACACAACCATTCCTCGTGTAGATCTGGACAGCCGGAAGAAGACTCTCAGAGGGATTGCTTTCCCGTATCCACTCACTTCCTTTTCTTGCCACAGACACAACATTTCTCAGACTCATTGCCCTCCTTCAAGGCTTTGTGCACTTTTGCTACTTTAATTTAACAGCAGATCCTCTGCTACATCGAAGTTCAAGGAGTGAGCTCAGAGAAGTACGCATGTGTTTCCCAGAACTACTTGCTGAAGCCTGAAAACATTTTGATAAATCCAGAATATCCTGTTAGAACATACTGATTTTAATTTTTTTTTTTAATTGGGGAAGAAAAAAAACCCAACCTAAACATTCTGAGCAGCTTGAGATGTTACCTCCTAATATGTTTTATTTCAGTATGAGAATGTGTAGAAAACCAGACATTTTCTGATATATATTTTCAAAATAAACGTTCCAAAATCTTTTCCTGATGAAAAAGCTCTAAATTAAAATCAATTTTTTCTGACTCTGAAGAGATTCTTTTTTCCACTGGGAGTGCGGTCTATGGGGAAATTTCAAGCTCGCTTCAATCTGGAATGAAAACAATGTCAAAAATCTTGGAATCTGTCACAAGCTGGAAAATTGGACTCCCATCAGAGGAGTTTGGAGACTTCTATCCTCTCTGAGCAGGCTGGGCAAAGGGGGGCTGCTCTGCCCTACCGCAGATTCCTGCACTATATGAGGTGGAAAAAGCTGAAAACTAGCCCGCAGCACTGTTTCTGGGAGAGCTCTGGGAGAGCCCACCACCACCAGCTGATAACAGGACCCAGGGCATTGTATTTCCTTATTTCCATTTTTAGTAAGCCCTAACAAGCCATGGCTAAGAACCCTCCCTAACCTGTCGGATGCTCTTACTGAGATTTCAAAGTTGATTGAGGTCTCCTGTGTTTCCTTCCCAGAACACCAACGGCAACCACAACATTTTAAGATGCAGAAGAGTGAGTGTGGGCAAGGCAGGTGCCCTGGGTACCAGGTCTCCTGTGTGAGGTGATTAGAGCATCCCCCATTACATACTTTTTACTTATACTTTCAGACAGGGAAAGCAGCAATTTTCTTAATTTGGTAGCTATGTGCACACACAGAAACGTCTAACTGACAGTCAAGCTACTCAGTACCAGCAGACAGTAACTTTTGGAGGTGAGTTATAATCCATTTGATTATATGTGCTATCAAACTTGAGGTCAATGAACATTTGTTTTACTTTCATATACATTTGTTTTATGTAAATACAGACTTATGCACTTTTTATATGTGTGTATTTATATATACACACACATGTACATATGAATATACTTATATTTACCTATAGATAGGTACAATGCATCGTACCTGTAGTTTTAAGCACAGTCACACCCTTTGGAAGGGCTGTATCACGAATGGTCGGGGTGAGTCATAGACATCGAAGCACATGAATATGCTTGTATTTTGCCTGACCTCATTAGACACCTATTCTGGATATGATTTTACAAAGAACGGTGCTAAGCTAAAGAAAGCATCTCCCTTACAGCCTTGAAAAGAAATACAGGCCTTTGAATGAGACCAGAGGAAGAAGAACAACATGAGCAACCAGATAAAATTCAGTGATTATTTCAGGCTGCTGGCAAATAGCCCAAAATTTCCTATTTCACACGGGTATGGTGTCTGCCCAACAGCCTCCAACTGCTCTGGGGTGATGTCCAGCCCCTCCAAGCAGCATCCCCGGCACCCAACCAGCCCCACACTGACCACGCAACATCATGCTGCGAACATGCAGTCCTGCTGGAAAACACCTACAGAAAACCCTTCACCTTTCTCTCCCCCAGCTGCCACGCATCCCTCAGGCAATGATTTGGCAGCACCGCCGCGTGGTGAGCCAACTCGCAGGTTTGGTGATTCCTACGGCCAGGTGCCGAAAGGCACAGCTGTGTAGATGTTTAATGTGCCCAGGAGCAAGCCAGGCTCTCAGCTTTGACGGTGATGTTAAAACGCTCCCCTGTCATCTGGAAGTGCTTCTTCCCTTGCGAAGAGGGCAGCAGTGTGCACTGCCCGTTCAAACGGGCACCGGCACACACTCCTTGGGCATTTTTCTTCCACTCCTGGATGACGTCCGAGGAGCAGGAAAACAATTTAGTAACTAAGTGAGTGGCTCATGGGAGAAGGAGGTCGCTAAAATCCTGGGATTTTTAAGCCCTTATGAGGCTGATGTGAGACTCTCACACATATTTACTGTCTCTTTGGCCTTAAAGTAATATATTTGTAATGTAATTATCACTGGGGGTGCCAAGAATGCACCAGCGTATGGCTTCTTTTTACGCACCACCGCATTTCCTGAAGAAGCAACCAGGATGGGTTTTTTAGATACACTTGAATAAAAATATTTCTTGCTTTTTAACCCCTTATTCCCTTTATATTTGCTAAACAGCTCAGAGGCCTCTTTTGGCCATAAATGTGCTGTGTTTTGGGGCGGCCTTGCTGGTTTAGGTCCATCAGTCAGATGACAGCAAAAAACACTAAGAAGTTTAGCAGGAGGCAGCAAGGGGCTATTTCAGCTCCCGCCATCCCATTTCAGACCAGTGGCAATTTTTTTCACCCTCCACAGGGATTGTATTAGTGGGATGTAAGTCTATACCCATAAATTATCAAAAGTTTTCAGATACTGTCATTTTTTTTTTCTGTTCTCAAGCCTGCAAACACACACGCTGAATGCAGAGAAATCCCTCTGGCTTCAGTGAAACTAATGATGGTGCCAGAGAGTTGATGGTAGCAACAGGCAGTGCATCAGAATGGGTTTAGGCTCTCTTTGTGGAGAAAGGTAGAAAGAACAAATCATGGCAATGATGATAATCAACAGAAGGATTTTTGGTCTCAGAAACTCAGGTCTGGGATGCTGCGAAGAGAAATGATCTCACCTGTCAGAAGCAGACTTGGAAAACAGTTGGTTTCTGAGATGATGAACTAGGGATAAATAATTTCAGAGGGGAAGGGGCTTCTGTAACAGACGGGAGGCAGATACTCTGGAAAAAAAAATATGGGTATGATCAGAAAAGAGAGGAGCAGAATAAAACATAGGGAAGATGCTCTGGGAAAACCATTAAATACCGCAATGGGGTTTCTAAAGCTCTTGTTTAACTGCAGGCTGACCTCATGAAGCAAAAGGGAAAAAATGTGAGCTCTAAAGGAAAATAGAAACTCAAGTGGAGCGACAGAGGAGTGTTTCCGTAAGCCCAGCACAGACAGTTTTGCTGATTATGGGCAGAAAATGGATCTGCATTTTTTGTTGTCTTTCCCAAAAGCAATTTCAAGATTAACCAGCCCTGCCAGGAATTTCCCTGCAGTTGGGCTGGTGCCCACCCTCCGCAGGAGCCAGGCCCTCAGGGAGGATGCATCCATGGACTCACAGCACCTCTGCCACCTCCTGGGACCTGCGGAGAGACCCACCATCTTCTCACCCTTCCCGTACCTCAGAGGAGCAAGAGGCTGTGTGGAAGGGCCCGTTCCTCCAAGGAGTGGTGGCATTGGCATGGCTCTGGCAAAAGAAACGCAGTAAGGCTCCTCAGACACCTGCGGTCACTCCATCTTCTCTGCCATCCTCGCTTAGCTCGTGAGTCCCTTTGCCTCAAGCCCAGCAGCACAACTCGTGGAAAGCATCTGTTGTGCTCTTCCATTCCTTCTGTTGAACCTGTGATGGTCAGACATGAGAAGGAGGAGGCTGGACAGTGTGAATATGGAAATACAATGTTCAAAAAGCCCAGCAGCAGCAGTTGGGAGGTTGGTTTCTTTGTGGTGGTTGCTGTCAGTAAGTGAGGAGAGGAAATGGTATGAACTTTGTCTGTTCATCAAAACCTGAGGGCCAAGGAAGGAAGGAGCAATGAGTGTGTCTCTGGAGAACCTTTCCAGACCTGCAGGTTCCCAGGTCACAACTGGTAATCCTGCCCTAGCTGTGGTGTGTTGAGTGCCAGTCATAGAATCATAGAATGGTTTGGGTTGGAAGGGACCTTTAAAAGTCATCCAGTCCAACCCCCCCTGCAAGGAGCAGTAACATCTTCAACCAGATCAGGCTGCTCAGAGCCCCATCCCAGAGACATTGATCCATCCATCCATCTGCAAAGCACAGCCTTGTTCTCTCAAAGGAGAGCTGGGTGACAGTGGCAACAGCAGATGCCCAAAAGCCGCAGAAATTAGATGGCTGCCTAAATGCCTTAGTTCTTACCCGAATACAAGCTCCAAGCCTCAGGGTCTTGTTTTGGGAAGAACAGTAGGAAAGCGAGGACCTGGCTTGTGCGGACACAAGGCACAAACTTGGGATGGGATCTCAGGCCATCTCTATTCTGGCAATGCTTCATTCTTCTCACAGTTAGAGGTGTTGTTTTTTTTTTTAATTAAAATGCTGGCATTAGCAACAGGTAGAACACATACCAGCGGTGAGCCCCAGGGCACCTCTGGGGTGAAAAGAGCTGCCAACTACAGAAAATTTCCATGCTCCATCTGTTCTTGTCAGAGGAGGACTGGGGACCCATGGCAAGCAAGTTGCAAGCATATGCCTCTGCTGCAGGCTGGGAAACACCTGCTGAGTTTCCCAACCTGGACACACACACCTCGGAGGACAGAGCTTTCAGGTTGCCTCAAACCTGCCCAGCTTTAACGGTGGGACCATCAGTGTTAACCTGCTGGCTGTCACCATGGGGGCTGAGGAAGCAGGTTCACAAGTGAGCACTCACAAAGACACCAACTTTTCTGCTATTGAAGCAAAAGAGGACAGCATTGTTATAGGTATATTTTTATAGAGATATGCATATAGTTATCGGCAGGGTGCTGCAACAGCAGTTCAGCGGAGACGCAAGGCTCGAGAGCTTTGCTGTGTGGACAGGAGCCAGGCAATCCCACTCACCCTTGGGGACTGGAGTCCCTCCTCTCCCTCCTTTATTTAGAGATCATGTTTACAAAACCAGGCAAGGATCCCTGCACAGATCAGCTTCACAGACTGCCAAAAACAGGGGTGTGAGAACCAGCAAATGTAGAGGCTCGGCAAACACGGACAGTGGGTCATCTTCCACAAACACATGGAGAGAAGTCGTTTCCTTCCTGGGCTTGAAGGGGAGGTTACCACCTCCTTTGGACTCAGAGGCACCAGGGCAGGGCAGGGCAAACCTGGCCAGACTTGTCCTTGTCCTGTTGCAGAGGGCCCACAGTAAGACTCTGAGGAAAAGGAAGAGGTTTTTTGTAATCAAAAGTGAAAGAAAACACCTCCCTGAACCTACCAACATTATTTTTTATGAGCTGAGCATTGCTGTGGCCTGCCCCACCTCTAATTTAACCCTTACAAATCGTGTGGACTTGCTCATAGATGACTCTATTCCTCTTTCACTTTCCATTTATTTAATTTTATTGTTAAATATGTGGCATACCACTTTATTTTTGAGCAGAATATATAGCTGCAGTTGGGGGAATCTTTCCCCAGGAGGGAAGAAGCACCTTGTACCCGGCTGCCATGGGACTTCTCCCATCCTCTGCCACCCTGCCGAGGAGGCACGTCAGTGCCTGGCCTCAGCCTCCAGAAAGGGGCACCCTGTGCCCTGCATTTCTCAGCCTCTTTGGAGAGGGAGGTTTTTCTCCCATGCTTGGGTTCATTCCAAAAAAAGAAAAGATATCTTCAGGCAGAGCCCAGCAGCTACGGAGGCTTTGAGGACAAGCAGTTCTGCTTGACTGAGGACAGGCGGTCTGTCTTATGGCACTTGGTTTTAATGCCATTAAAAAAAAAATATTTGCAATGTTGGAAGCATTTGGCTGCCTTTCATTAGCCAGAATACCAAGGTATGTAAATAGGAAAGGGAAGGCGGGGAGCACCCACCCAGGGCCTTGTGCAATGATGCCCATGCAGCAGCAGGTTGGGGTAACACGAATATGTGCATAGGGAGGTGCTGTGTTTTCATTGTGTTTTGTTTTTTTCAGTTTTCTTTTCTTTTTTTGTGGCTAATACATTTGTCGCTGAAGGTTTATTTTTAGCTAACAGAGAAATCATTGTTACGCCATGGCAACCAGAATTGGGAGGTAAGTTAGAGCAAGCTGGTCTGACTAAAATACATCTGAAAGCATCCAAATTGATTAAATATCTGAACAATAAAGATGATAGCTGTTAGCATAACACATTGCTGATGTTTGTGATTTAGGAACACAAACCATTTCCATTCTGGCATTATTTTTTTTTCCAGGTTACCAGCTGTCACTGGAGGCCTGGAAAAGCCTAACACCACCAAAGGATTTGCAGAACGGGTGGGATGTTCTGCTGCAGACACAAGGAAGTTAGGCTTTCTCTTTTGAGACGCAATAAAACCCTCCCTGTGACCTGCGCTTGAGTACCCAGCAGCAGCACTGAGCCAAGCAGCTGGCGGGTGGCAGGGAAGACGGTGGAGAGTTTTCCCCCTTCCTCACAAGGGCTTGTTTAATGTGCGCTGAGCGAAGCCCGGGCTCGCGCCATGCTGGTGTCCAATTGGAATGTCAGTGGTCATCCCTCGCATGGACCGGGTAGTGTGGTGCCTCTGGGTCTGGATGCCCAGCATGGCTGGTGGTTTTTTCACTAGTGTGAAAGAGCAGAAGAGCAGAACATGGTCTGACCAGAGCCCCATCCAGCCCCATCCCTGGCAGCCACCTCAAGATGCTGAGAAGACAGGAGCAGGCAAGTGACCCTGAATGACCTCCCAGTGACCGGTGATTTCAGGTGTCTCAAGACCACAGATGTGTCATTGCATTTACACGCTGGCACATGAAGCCACTGTCCCTTTGGTGTGAGGAAGACAGAGGGCCTTGAGGACCCAGCCATCAATGTGATCCTCAGCTAGCATCTGCTGTGTGGGCCCCTCTGGGCTGATAAATCTTAGGGGAGACCTCAGCAGTGCAGGTGCTGGACTATGAAAGCAAACCAAGGCAGAAGGGGCAGAGCCAAAGCCAGGATGAGAGATCCCAAGCCTAGGACTGGGTCCTCCACCCAAGGCAGATGGATGCCAGGGAGATGTTGACACCAACACAGCCTTGCCAGCCCTCTCCTCTACTTCTGAACCTCTCATGGAGGCTCTTCCCTACCACTGTCGGGAGGGAAATGTTCTCCTCCACGAGCAAACCCTTTGGTTATGGAGTGACCTCTAGAGTCCAGCTAATTTTATGGAGAGGGATGGGAGTGACAGAGTTCATAGTTGCTGCAGATAGATAGCTTGTGCTACATTTGCCATGCATAGATCTTGGCTTGATGAGGGATGAAGATCCTCTGCACTGGTCACGAGCTCTAGTTTGTTCTGAAGAGGCCCGACTTGTCAAACTCCAAACTGACATTGTCAAGTGTTTGGGATCGGGATGTTTCACGATGAAGCCACTTCCACTTTAAACTGTGGTAGACCAATCCAACACTAAAGGACTGAGTTACTCAAGTAGGAAGGGACCTTAGGAGGTCTCTAGTCCAACCTCCTGCTCAGAGCAAGCTCAGCACTGACTTTCAGATCAGGTTGCTTTGTCCTTTGGATGTTGAAAGCCTCCACAGATGGAGACTGCACAATCTGTCAGGGCAACTTGTCCCATTGTTCAATATCCTTGCAGTGTGTACTTTTCTCTTACGCCCAGTCAGCTCCAGCTTCAGGCCCTTTCACCCAAAATATTCTCCAATGTCAAATGCACTTAAACTCTTTCTCTTTATACCCTCTTCTAATCCATTAATTGAGCTCTGAGTGTCCTCCTTCCTTGCTGGCCCTGATCCTAGAGCTGAAAGCATTCAGTCAAAATTACAGTAAAGGCCCTGGAATTAAACCTGCTTTCCCAGCAATTCATAATTTGGTACTGCGTAATTTTTACCATTCAGATGCTACTTGTTGAAAGCAAAAATACTGAGGGAATATTGCCATGGCCTGGAAAATAGTTTAGATCTTACTTTTTTGTTCTAGTTGCAGCAGACTATCTAGTCAAATATGAAATTTTAACAAACAGTGTCAATATTTGTGAATAACTTACCTTTTTTGAAGAGCATCTGACATGCTTCAGTATGTTGCTCTAGTATGTTTTAAACAAGATGCACAACACAATCCTTGTATTTTAAACTATGAAACCTTAAGTTATCCTTAGTTCTAGCTAACAAAGAATCAGTAAGATCTGTGGGGTTTTTTTTTAAATTTAAAAATATATCCCTGAAATGATACATTAATTTCTTTCAAAACACGCCCCGTAATTAGACTCCTCTTGACCTATTCGTTATGGATGTTTTTGAACCTTTCATGCATATTGGTTTGATTGACCCTTTGTTCTGATATCTGTTTAGAGTTGTTTGACACCGTGGGAAATACTCGTAATGAATACATTAATAATTATGCACACACTTAGAAAATCAAGCCTGAGCACAAAGGTGAACACCAAGACTGAGTCAACAAAGTTTTCACAGTTTGCTCTGTTTGCAATGGCTAAAGGGATGTGAAACATTTTATTAAAAAAGACCATCTTTGGTCAGAACGTTTTACAAAGAAAGGCCTTGATTTTACAAGTGGCTTTGAGCAGATTCCTGAAGCAGTGTGCAGCTGGTCATGGCAGCATGAACCAAGAGCCCAGCCGTGGCTTTGTGCCTCAACATTTTCCTAATGTGAAGGCTGGAAATTCAGATGTGAACCTCCACCTACGTGCCAGAGGAGCCATCCTCCTCCTTGTTTCAGGCAGGTGTCTTTGCCTCTCCAGACCCTCTGGGCATTCTGGTGTTCACATATTGTTCAGCATTACAGACGATGAAATACTAGCAGCCACTGCAAGGGACAATGGTGGTCCTCCCCTACCCCATCTTCCTCTTCTCACCCTGGTCCAGGCTCAGCCTCATCCCTTCCTCAGTCCCTAACCAGCACAGGGGGAGTTTTCTGCACGCTGTAGGGGTGCAAGGGCCATCAGCCAGAGGTGGAGGGGAGTAGGAGGGGAATAGGAATGGCTTTTGGTGGCTGGTCATCATTAACTGCTGTTTGGTATAGTGTGACCCCACACTCCTGTCACACCCAGGATAGGAACCATAGCATGCACTGGACCCAGGCTGCACGTCCAGGCGCTGAGGACAGGGTGTGCTCTCAATCGACCCAGCTAAACAGAGCCTGAGCACAGATTGAGCCATTATCTTGAGGACTTCACTGCCTAAAGTCTCTAAGAAGTGTTTTTCCCAGGGCTCTGAACAAATGAGATGCTTCTGCAGGGCACCATTACTGGGAAGGGGGCATCTGTGGTGTCTCCTTCCTCCAGAACTGCTGGCAGGTGGGCCTAGGTTGACACTTGCCTCAGGGCAAGCATCCAAACCCAGGGCCTTCAGAATCCCCACCCTACCAAGTGTGTGGTGACCGTTTTGCCCTCCCACTACACATCCCCCTCCTTGGCATGAGATGAGGCTCCAGCAGGGTCAGGGAGGCAAAACCCCCTCCCTCACACAGAACCCGGTGAGGTCTTGCTCTCGACTTGTAAAGCTCTTATATCAGGCACTGTGGTAATGAAAATAAGATGAAATAGCACTGAGTTCAGTTGGTGAACTTCTATATGGTGAAACTAAAATTGATTTTTAATTTTTAATAGGTTGACTCACCACTCATGGGCATTGCAGACAGTAGTTAAAAACTACTTTGCACTGGAGTCAGAAAGTCAGAACTAATTAAAGAATATGACCACAAAAGCACTGCTAATAGTCTGAAGGGAAGACCTTAATTAGAAATTTGGGAGGTAGTATCCCTCCTGTTAATAATGTTCAAATGACATTTGGGAGCCATGCAAAATAAGTAAACAGCTCCTCTCTGCATAACTGCAGTCAAAGCCGAGAGACCAGAAGAAAAATCTAAATAGGGTCTGGATGCTGCCACTCCGGAGCTGAAACAACCTCCTCCTTAGAGCAGGCTTCAGTCTTGTTCTCCACTTAGTAACAAACAGCACTGCAGCACTTAAAAAAAAAATCCGTAGAGTAAGGCAGCAAGGTGACTCCAAGGACTGCAAGGCATGAGCAATAGTATGCAGAAGCTAGAACACCTCAGCCTACACAATATGACTTAGCTCGGCTCTTAAAGCAAAGCTCCAGGCACATCTTCAGCTATCTGGCGTATGCAGCCAGTCAGGGCTCGAGAGAAATGTAACCGAAGCAAGTGAAATATTTCAGGCATGTCAGCAGCAATGCAGTGATTTGGTAGCAAACCATGCTGGGAGAATAACCAGGCCAGCAAAATACAATACTTTATGAGATTTCATTTCTATTCAGAGAGAAAAAAAAAAATCTGATTCTAGTGTGCCCATCAACACAATTCTGAAACTCTTGTACTTACATATTAACAAATTTGGACAATGCTGTAAGCCCAAAGGCGCACTCTCGTAACCTGCCGTGACCAACCCCGGTGTAACCCATTCTGACAGATGTCCCAAACTGTTTCTCTCCCCCCTCCAGCCAGTGCCTGGGGCCACGATGCTGGGACTGGAGCAGCTGGGGAGCTGCAAGGACCCGTGGGTGCACATGAGACCCACTGTCGCAGCACCCACACCTCCACCAGCACCCATGCCACCTCCATCAGCACCCATTTCACCTCCATCAGCACCCACAGCCGGCGGGGGGAGCGTGGGTGCTGAGCACACCGCAGGAGTCGTCTTTCGACCGGTGCTGTGTCAGAGCTGAGATATTAAAAATAACCATCGACATGTTCAGGCACGGCGCCTCTTATACAAAAGAAGTATTGTGAATTCCTCCGTACCTTTTGTGTTGTGTCTGCCAGTACAGAAATTAACCTAAATTATCATATTGTTAGGGGAAAAAAAGCCATGCAGATTTAAAGCATGATAAAATAATGCGAAAGAAATGCTTTCACTAATTTTTAGCACATTACTGGAGGACCTAGAGCCATACCCTTTCTCTTCTAAACCACAGAACAGGAGGAGTTTGAAGTTTGAGGTGTTTCATGATCTCTGAATGCTGTGGGCTACACAAGCACAAAATATCGAAATGCTGGTTTATCTGGTTGCTGACGCCTGGCAGTTTCATAGCACCCTTCCCTAGGCACTCCTCGCAACTAGGCATAAATATACCGTACCAGATACATTTAAAAATGGAAAATTTTATCAAGGCCACAGTTCTCACATCTTTCTGATTTTCATTAGCAAGCCAATTTTATTTTAATTTTGTGAAACTTTCAACCAGTTGTTTAAAAAATACCAGATATGGGTAATTACATGGCAGAGTGCACTAACAACAGGCTTATCACATGCTTCAACCAGGAGCATCCTTCAATGCTCTGCGTATTCAGAAACTGCTTCTTCCGCCCCCACAAAGCAGCCACTATGGCAGGGAGAAGAGGAGAGCCTGGAAGTTGCAGCTGGAGCATTGGAGGGAGCGGGACGAGGTGGGGGGATGATTAGTGACCTCCAGCCAAAACACGAAGTCTTGAGTTGGACCATCACCAGGTAACAAAGGCGTTGTGTCACCTTGCAGAGCGCCCTGTAAGGTGGCTGCAGCCATCCTGAGCAGTGGAGATGGGGTGTCTCTAGCAGTCAGAGCTCCATTTTTGGATGTGCTGGAGCCATGGACCCCAGAGAAAGTCTGCAGTCTCTGAGGTGTTTACTTTGATGCAAATTGAGGGTCAAGTTGTCTTTGAGATGCCACTGTCTGAGTACAGCACTGAGCTCAATCCCCTTCACTCCTGGTCCTTCTTTGTGAAGTCTTGTCTTGGGGGCTGATGGAGAAGACTAGGTTACCTTCACGTCCCTTCTTCTGTCACGAAATACTTTGTTACACATTTGAGACTCTTTACCTTAAAAAAAAAAAAAAAAAA
>WHYT01017766.1:208570-235050 GCA_009806455.1 Tetrax tetrax
AAAAGATAACTCTCAGCACAGACTGTTACTACTGCTCAACAGTGATTAAAAACCTGCAACCCATGACATTAAAATAAATTTGTATCAGCTTTCATCTTCTTTTTGTAGGGGGAGGCATCTTGTCATTTTGAAGAATGGGAACCCTCATAATAGAGCCATATCTGCTGCATCCCTGTCCTTGAATACCACGCAGTGGAAACCTTACCTAAATCACAGGCAGGAGAGACCATTTTAATCTGCTGCCTGAATCACCTGTTTTCAATCTGCTTTGGTGTAAAATATAAGATTGTTAATTTCTGTCAAAACAAATCTGTTGTGCCCAAACGCCCCACAGCAAAAATACGATAGACATCGAAGGAGAAGCTGGCTTCTCACCACCAAGAAAAGCTGGGGATAATCTGTGCGTGTGCCCTTGCTTCCCTTCACAAAGGCCTTCAAGAGAAGAAATGAAAGGCAATGCAGCAGGCTGGTATTAACCAGCCTCAGCCATTCAGATACTCAGCTGAATTATCAACTTAGTCGGAAAAAGAAAAGAATTCAAAACCAGAGCATTGATGGTAATTAACAACTGCACTTCGCAGGCTTTCAGTCTAATGAATACACAAATGAAAAATCAATGGAGGAGGCTTCCAAAAATGAACATGGCGACAATCTTGATCTTAGAGTTGGCTCAAAGACAGCTCCTCCCAAACCAGCTCTAAGGCTGTATGCTTACGGTAAGTTTCTGTTATTTCATTGCAGAGCTTTCCTTCGGAGGAACTCATTAGTCCTTTTATTGATAAAATAAATACAAGTTTAATTTTCAAATTAAAAAAGCATTAAAATAATTACATCTGCAATGCCCTAGTTCAAAAATTATAAGAGATCAAATCTGTCAAAGACTGAAAATTATTCCTCGTCTTCTGAGGGTCATTTGAAAAATTTGCTCAGAATGAAGCAGCCACACTGAATAAAACTTTAAATAAAGAGAATTAAGCTCTGCAAACCACCAAACTCAGCTGAAGCTGCGATTCAACATTATAAATTGCCAGCTTCATCTCTTTTTAGTTGGAGAAATACAATATACATTTGTCTTTGTAACAAAGAGGTTCTGCAGTTCTGAGATGAATACGCTACAGGGCTGACAACGGCTAACTGCATCCACAGGCTGGGGAAAGGCAGGAATCGCATCCCCCTGGGGTCATTTTGCGGGCTCTGTTACCTCTGCAGGCCAGTCAGGCAGACTTCTGCTTCATACCTGGTATCGCTTCTGAATTATTAGGACAAGATTTTGGCAATGAAAAATTCCATTTCAGCCAGACAGAATTATCTGTGAATTCCAGGAAATACTCGCTGCTTGAGAGAAAACTTAAGAAAATTTGCCTAACCGCCAGTCAGAAAACCACGCAGGATGGGGAGGCACTCCCAGCGGTCAAGACCTACTTCTGAGATGTGATGTGACTTAAATTTCCTTCTTTTATTTATTTTTTACCCCAAGTCAGAACCTCGGTCTAGCTGCATCCTCCTGCCATTTCCACCACGCTGCTGAACACGACTCTCCGTCACTCCATCCTAATGTTGCAAGCCCAACACGTTGCTCTGAAGAAAAAAAAAAGTGCATTTAAATAACATTTGGGGGTCGAATATAATATTTAATTTGGTGCGAGAAGTCCTTTATATTTGTTTAGGATTCAGGAATATTTTGATTTGGGGTGGATCCAAAATAAAATGTGTAGTCACAATATCGTAAAAGCAGTGATTCCCACAGCCTCTCCCTTCCTGACAGAAATTGAATCTGATCTCACATGGCACATTTTGTGCTGCTGCTGCCTTCATTGATTAAATTTTTCTGCAACCAAATATTTGCATCCATATGCAAGTGAGGAGAAAACTTGGCGTGATCTTTTCAGGTACTTTGGGGTCAACTGATAATTTGGCTGCCAATAGCTCAGAGGCAAATACATCTGCCGTTATGCACTCAGCAGCAGTTCATCTGTATCAGCTTTTCAGTCATAGAAAAAAAAATTGTAATTAGGAGGCCTTGGGACAGAGAGAAATGGTTGGATGCAGACTCAGACAGGCATTTTTAAAAATATTTGCTGTTTATGCCCAGTATGCGATTCCTGCTTTCATCACACTCAAAAGCGAGTGAGGAGCAGAAGCAGCAAAGCTCTCCCATCTCCTGCACTGGGGCAGAACAGCTCTGTTTAGATAATTAGAGTTTCTTCCTCATAATTTTAAACCTGTCTCAAGCTCCTACTCCTAATTTTGTGTGATGTTGTCACCACAGAAACATCCTTTACGGTTGGTTAGTGACTGCAGCAAGTGAAGGACTTCTTACTGCATTGCCTTGTGTTCAGTTTCTTCTGGTGCTCTCTCAGCTTCCAAAAACCGTGGCTTGAGCAGAACCCAGAGATGCTGAGGAAGCCAAGCTCACCACCTCCCCATCTGATGGCCACAAGAGCCTGGGGATGCTCCACCCAAAATGGGGTAGGATGCTCGGGTGACTGTGGTAAGACCATAGGGGCTGGTTTCCTGCTGCTCTGCTCTGCCTGCCAGGGGAGATAATCAGCGCTGCTGCCCTTCATCTTTGAGGACTGGACTACTTTTTCAAGAGGTTATCACAACTGAAAAATCTAGGCATGCTGGAAAGCAAAGGCAAAGGAAAGCAAGGTTTCAACAGTGCCTATTTCCTTTCCACTTCACTGCTCTGAGCTCCTTGCGCCTTTGAAGAGGCAAGGCTGCAGAAAGAGCTGTAGCCTCGCTATGCGGGAAGCAGACTGTCAGATGCTCGCGTTACCCTTGGTCCTCACCCGGAGCAGATAGCTCAGACCGGCCAAGTGAGAATAAATGAAAGATGGTCTGAAGCACATGAAAGGTGGTGGGCCTACATCGGCCTCTTGCCAGAGGGGAGACCTTCTCGACTCCCAGTTCTATGAAGCAGAGCTTATGTACAGCTTATGTACAGCTTATCCAGAAAAAAGGACTTTCCTCTGAGAACGTGAATTAACAAGCAAGCTATAACTGGTGCCTGATCTTAAGCCTCTGCTTCTAGCATGTGATTAGCTGGGTTTCTCCTCCTTTTAGATTTTTAAAGCCATGAAAGCCACCACCCTGGTGAGATCCACATGCCTGCCCCAGCTGGAAAGTGTTGTGCCCCCACAGCACCCACCTGTGCCCCAACAGTCAAGCCTCTGTTCAAAAAAAATGTAGAAACAAAGCTCTCAGAAATGCAACCCTCTTCCATGGGAAAGATGGGTGGAGAGCTGTTACGAAAATATAAAAGTTCTGCATGATAATAAATCCTTGCTCTTGGAGACACAAATAAAAGAGGTTTCATGATTTCTTGCTCTGAGAAGTAGAGTTGCAGCAGTTAAAGCTTGATGGGCTCTGGAACTTTCAAAGCAGTTGAAGGATGAGATCACCGTTCTTCAAAAAGATGTGTTTGGCCAAGATGTGATGGGAAGGTGCAGCTAGTGCCTGGCTTTGCTCAGCTCCCACTGAGCCTGTTGACCCATCCGTGATGGTACCTACACTGGGACCAGAGCAGCTTAGCTGTTTGCTGTTGACACCATTGCGCCTGGTGAAGAACAGAAGCTTGTCATCCATAGCAAAAAATCTTATGGAAAGAAGCTGTAGCTAAGATAATTTCACACCTAATATTTCGCCAACAGTTGTGCCACACAGTTTTAAACAACTTGACCCTTGCTTCTGCTACAAAGATGCACGGAGTGGCTCAAGAGGAGCAGAGCTCTGCTGTACGAGCTTCTGTCCGTGTCCCATATGTCACCATCAAGAAAGTACAGGCTGAAAAGGTAAAGGGAACAAATTCTGTGAGAAAAGAAAAACAGTTAGAGGGCCGTCACAAGGCAATTTGTCCTCTCGTAGGTGTCTGCTCACCTGGCAACTTAAGAGGAGCCAATATGACTCATTTTGAGTAGAAGACATCTAAGGCTAGAGGTAAGGCAAATGCACAGACTGGCATGGCAAACTCCATGGTGAAGCTTGGAGCTGACCCCAGGTGTTCCCAGACTCCATTTAGTGCCTTAATCGCGTAACCAATACAGACGAACGAGGTGCTAGATTAGCTTCATTTGAAATAATATTTGAGTATCATAAAGCAGAATGGTGCACAGGTTATTGCAGAAGCACTGGTCTGTAATGACGTTAAATTGATCTATTCAACCGTGAAATAATTCACTCCCTGGCAGATTGGTTTTTGGCAAAATATAGCTGTGGCCCGGGTGTTTACGGTTGCTTTCTACATCTCCAAAAATAAGCTGGTAAATAAATGTCTGGCCCCAAATTCTCTGCTGCTGAAGGATGGACCAGGAAGGTGGTGCTGGAGGCTAGGGCGGGCAGTGCCAAGCAGCCAGGTCAGCCCCAGCCAAGGTGAGTGGCAGGGAAAGCTGCGGCCATCTGCCGCACAGTTGGTTGACCCACCTGGGATGAACCTGTTCTCAAGAGGACAGAGAAAGGTGTCAGTGTCCTCTGGCCTACCGCAACTAATTAACTGGCATCTTTGCTGATGTGAATTGATACTGGTGCTGCTGCAGGAGAGAAGCCATAAACCGAGCGGGGATGTCTGTCTCCTCTTCCTGAAAAGGAGTTTCATGCAACATGGGCTGAGGTGATTCAGCAAAGAGGTGAGAAGAAGCTGTGCCCAGACTCTGCCCACCCAGCACCTGCTGTATAGCAGCATGGAGAACACCAGTCCTGGGGGGATGCCAGTCCCACGGAGGATGCTCGGGGACACCTTGCCCTCTGGCCACCAAAGCAAGGTAACCATGTAGCAATGCCACAGCCGACGCGCAACAGACGCATGGAAGGGTCAGAAGGTGGGCACCTCGTGCTGATTTCATTACAGCCCATCACGGGCAAGCCAAACAGTCTCTGTTGATATTTCAAAGCCATGTAAATGAAAAGGTTTGGTCTGTCTGACTTTACACCCACAGCCAGACATTGTTGCCCCGGCTGCCTGTCCCTCCATGTACCCCAATTTGTAGGAATCAGGGGTCGGCTTTGGGAGACATTAACACTGGTACAACTTGTCCAATTCAACAAGGACATCCGAGTAAAAATAGTAACAATTGTCTTTATCGCTGCTCTGCTGTTAAAGTGATGATGATAGTAAGGAAGATTGGGACAGGAGGTAGGATGCTCCTTCCCTTGGGACACTGTGTAATGGCTGATGCTACATCTCCCAAAACAATCAACTTTCCCTGTGAGAAGATACTAGAGAATGGTGGCATGGACCAATGTTGTTCTGCAGATGTGGCCATGCCAGCTGCAGTTACCTTCTCTGTGCGTGCTCCCTTCTCTGCCTCAGCTAAGGTGAGCTGGATTGGTGCAACTAGCCAGGACCAGACAACAGCAGAGTGCTCCTGAAGTCCCTGGAGATGTGTTTTTGCCATCCCTCCTGCTGGCAGAAGCATGACGGGTAGGTGGTAACTTCCCTTGGAGAAGTCATGGCATTCAGCTGGAGGCAGCATGGTTTTCCGTCAGCTCATCTGTTTGCAAAACAAATGCTTGGCTGCGAGCGAGTTACGCAGAGAGTCCAAAATGAGGTGGGAACCAAGAAGCAGAGCTCAATGGGGTGAATCTCCACCATCTTGCCACCCTCCTGGTGCCTGCTTCCCTGCAGCCATTCTTTCACTGCAGCCTCCTCCTGTTCCCTGGCTCAGAAAGCCCTCAAGAAGTCCAGCCTACATTCGCCACATGCCATGCAAAAATGAGTCAGCCATTAAGGCTTTTAAAGACGATGCGAGCACAACTGACACACGTTTCTAGTGCGTGGGATAGGCGAGCAGCAGGAAAACGTTGTACAAGTGAGTGATGTGCCAAATTCGTTTTTACACGCTGCAAAGAGCAATTTTGTCCGTTATAGGGGAGCAATAGGCAATTTTTAATTTTTTTTTTTTTTTGGTAGCTGCAAATTGCATAGTAATCTGTTCCAAAAATGAACCAGTCTGTGTTCTTACAGGAAAGAGCAAGGGTATTTTTATTTTTTAGAAAGACCAAGAAAAATGAGGCATGTTTGGCTACTCTATTTCATGTATTTGATTTTGCTGTCTTTCCTGAAAAGTGGGCATTTGATAGGAAACTTCCTTCATTGCTTCCCTCAAATTTCCTCTTATGTAATTATTCCAGCGTGCCAAGGTTAGTGGCTGTCAATCTTACGATTATCAAATTAAGACAGGTCATAGGTTTGCTAAGCTGGTGAAGAGAGCTTTAAACTAAAGTTGCCAGGGGAGGGGAACCTCAATCCATCCCACTCCTACCAGTTTGACGCCAGTGCCAGCAATAAGTGCCCAGAGCCTGAAGAAGGATCACAGGTCAGCAGGAGAGCACCTGAAGAGCAGCACAAGGGAATTCCAGACACTCCAGCCAGTAAATAGGCTTCATCAGGGGCCCAACTTAAATGCTTCTCTGCCAGCACAGGTAGCGTGCGGAATAAACAAGAGGAGTTAGAGATGTGCACACACCTGCAGGACTACAACCTTGTTGGCATCACAGAGATGTGATGGGATGACTGCTATGACTGGGGAGTTGGAATGGAGGCATACAAAAACCAGGACAACAGCCTGGAGATGGATGAGGAGCCAATCAAGAGCTTATGGGTCAGGATTAAAGGGAGGGCAGGGACAGGTGACATTATAGTGGGGGTTTGCTACAGGCCACCTGACCAGGAGGACCAAGCGGATGAAGCCCTCTATAGACAAGTAGGAGCAGCCTCATGTTCACAAGCCTTGGTCTTCAGGAGGGACTTCAACCACCTTGATATCTGTTGGAGGGACAACACAAAAAGACAAAGGCAATCCAGGAGGTTCCTGGAACGCGTTCATTATAACTTCCTTCTGCAAGTGACAGAGAGGCCAACGAGGAGAGGTGCTATGCTAGACCTTGTTCTTACTAACGAGGAGGGGCTGGTGGGGAATGTGAAGCTCACAGGCAGCCTTGTCTCCAGTGACCATGAAATGCCTGACCAATTTGGTGGCCTTCTATGATTCTATGATAGATGATGTCAAGTAGTCACTTGGGTGAGGAAGGAAAGGCCTGCTCAGCTTTCACCTGTCTAGGTCTAGATGTTGAATTTTGCATGCGATGTGGTTTGCCTGTGCTTTTTGACTCATTTTCAAGATATTTACCGTGCCTCTGTATCCTCCATTCTCAGGGAAAATCTGGGGTTTTTTTGTACATTAACGATTCATGGATTATTACGCTTTGAGGTAGGAATAATTCCATAAATGACAGCTAGACTATCTCAGCCCAAGGGAGATATCTTCTTCCACTCAGTTTGGAGTCGCTCAGCTACGCGCAGGACCCTCAGGCTGGGTTTGCAGACCTACCTGCTGCTTCCACCTATTAGTGTTATCTCCCACCAAAAAAACCCTGCTCATTTTAGCAGGTACAGGCTCAGTCATAATATTTACAGGCTGAAAAGTGTGAGAACTGGGGATTTTTTTCTTCATGCCAAGCATCTTACACCTTGTCCCTGACCGTGGTTGTGGCTAACCCAGTGATGCATTGCAGGATGTCATCTGACAACAGTAAAAAAACCCCATCACGTAACCACTTTCTCCCAGTGCTAAGAAAGGTCCTGCACTGGAATAGCTGGACGGTACCCAGGGCATGTCCCTTTGCCCCAGCTGGAGCTCTGCCTAGAAACTTCTCCCCTTGCCCCTCCGCCTGCCTGTCTCCCACTGCCCGTTTTCATAGAGGGAGGTGGCACCCTGAGCTGTTCACACGTTACCTCAAACCCAAGGGAGGCTTTGGGAAGTGTATAGCACATAGATCCCTGTGTATAGTTCTCTGCCACCCAGGAAAGGATGCTTTCTGGGTTGCATGCTGGTTGCTTCCAGAGAGTGGAGAGTTTATCACTGGAATGGCTCGAGGTGTACAAAGGGTCTGGCAGACCGAAAGTAAAACCTCTCTGCAGAAAACAGTAGGGTCTGTTGTGACAGGAGAAGGGGTAATGGTTTCAATATAGAGGGAGGTAGATTTAGATTAGGTATTAGGAAACAAAGTTTTTACAGAGAGGGTGGTAGAACACTGGAACAGGTTGCCCAGAGAGGTGGTGGATGTCCCATCCCTGGAAACATTCAAGGCCAGGTTGGATGGGGCTCTGAGCAACCTGATCTGGTTGGAAATGTCTCTGCTCCTTGCCATGGGGGTTGGACTAGACGATCTTTAAAGGTCCCTTCCAACCCTAACTATTCTATAAAACCTTTGGCAGCTCTTCTCTTTAAAACACCCCATCTACCAGTGCACAAACTGGGCTCTGCAAATATCCTCAGCCTATTTACCAGGAGCAGACTATAGCTGTTTACATTATATTTGACTAAGATGGGCTTTTTTTTTACCATGATATCCTTGTCTTGTATTACAGGAAAGCACATAAAGAGTTAAAATATATTAAAAGATTCCAAGCCCTTTTTCTCTCTTTTTCACAAAGGCTAATTTAGATTTATCACACCAAGCTGGGAACATTTTATGGGACCTCTGACTTAAAACATTGGCAACACAGCACCACAGAGGTCTGCCTTTCCTTTTCAAAAAAACATGGAAATATTAAGCTGGAACAGGCTGAGATGACCAGCCAGCTGTCTGCTATTTGAATCCTATGAAAACTCAAATACAGCTGCAGATTCAACTTTGTTCTGGTTGAATACGGCAGTCCTGGAATGTGCTCCTTTCCACTGGGGCACAAATAGTGTCAAAATTAATGCTATTCTCTTAGCAGTATGGATTAAAAGCTGTTTGTCAGTTCCCCAAAGGCATGTGTAAATGGGGAATTATTCAGGAGTGGATCGGTTTCTAAGGTAGTCCCACAAAGATCAATTCCTGGCTCTTTTTTCTGCTGAACATTTTAATCAGTGACTTGGGGACAGAAAAAATAAAAAGAAGAAGAAAAATAAAAAGAAGAAGAAAAATAAAGAAGGGGTGGAAAAGAAATAGTGACTGAGAAACTTCAAGGTGGCAAAAAAATAATCTAGTAACACGGGCGCAAGAAACCTACAGCTAAATATTAAGTTGATAACCTGTAAATGGAAAACATAGGTTGCATTTACAGGACTTGATCTTGCAGGTATGCTGAGAGCCTGAAAAAGACCTGAACATCATAAAATATGCCTGCTGCTCTTCAATAACCCATGCCACACCAGCGGGTTTGAACGAGCTGTCATCAGAGGCTGTAGAACCAGGACAGGCTCCAGGAGGAGGAGGAGGAGGGGGCATCCATCATCCTCGCATCACACATGACCATTGCCATAGTGGACTATGCATTACCTGCATCCTGGTTAGGAAGGACTTTGAGAGCATGGGAAGAGTTCAGAAAAAAAGAAAAAAAAAAAAGGAATGTGATAAGGAAAACATACTAAATAATGGATTGATCTAGGAGCTCCACCGATTTTGCTTAGACAGAAGGAAAAAATATGATCACTGTCTAGAACTACCAACTTAAGGAAGAGGAGATTGAAGGCTCTTTATTCTGCAAAGAAAAGCTTAACAGCAGGCAGTGGCCTGGTGTTGAAAATAGAAAATTTCAGGTGAGAAACAGGGCACAAATCATTAAGTACGTGGGTTCCCTGAGTCTGTTTATCTTGTTGGTTTAAAATCAATCGAATTTTTTCTAGAACACATGCTTTTGCTCCAATTCATTTGAAGAAAACTTATGATCTGTCATACGCAGACAGTCAGAGAGATGGTCAGTAGCAGTCCCCCTGGATGTTTAATTTATGGGAATAAAAACCAAATTATTACACATGCTTGATATATATTTGATGCAACACAGAACTCTGTCTGTGACATAATGATGCCTCTAATGCAGCAAGGACCGGCCTGCTTGTTTAGTTAAATTGAGATACCTAAATTCTGTGAACAGCCTATTTTGGGCACCCGTGATATGATGGCAGCATCCTTTGCGAGGAGACACGGGCCTCTTGTCCTCCCCACCCCAGCTGTCTGGGAGCTGGAACAGGGCAGGCTGGCAGCGGCTGCAGGGAGGCACCCCACACTTCATCTGATCCTACCAGGATCTGCAAATAAGAAAGGTCTGCTTTGTAGGGAATAGCTTCCACGTTCTTCCAAATTAGAGAATTCATTCTAGCAACGTGCACGCCGCTTTTAGCAAGGAAAACAAAAGGCCTAGGAAAAGCTCCTGAGCTAGTTCAATGCAAAGAACACCACATAAAGATACAGGAAAGGATGACGATTTTGCAGTTAAATCGGTTGGTAACGCTGACATCCTGGAAGCACGGTGTTGCTTTTTTCTTGTGCTCCCTTTCTTTTTTTAGGAGCCCTGTGTCCTTGGTCGGAAGGAAATACCACCCCGGGGTGAGAGTATAGGAAGCATACAATGGGGTTTTATTCACACTGAGAATCCCAAACCACTCCAGTGTTAACAAATTGAAAAAAAAAAATGAAATGAGGAAGCCGGGAGATGTGTAAGACGCATTGTGAATGACACACTGCTAATAAAACTAATTCCCTCTCTTAACAACGGCAGATCTCACAAAAGCCTCTCTCCTTTGAATAGAAGAGCCTGAATGAACTAAAAAATTGTGCCTCTCATATAACCTTTTTGTGTGAATGAATCATAGTTCTGGCACAGAAAGTTAAAAAAAAAAAGTCTTTAAAAAAAATTGACAGCAAGGTAACCATAAAATTTCCCTGTAAAGCATACAATAAGTTCTTTTATTAATCTTTATCTTGCAAATCGACCAGTATTATTCCCTCCTGTTTTGATCTCATTTTATTTCCTGTGTAAAGCCAAAAGGCTGCAATTCAAGGACTGCTTTAATGTATGCCCTGAGTGTGATGATATTTGCATAACAGTGGCTTTCAGGGAGGCTCTTGTTTTCCACAAACTGCACTGCTTGCTTACATGGTATGAAAATCTTGATTGGATTTATGGTCCATTAAGATTTCTCTTCATTAGGCACCAACTCTGCAGACACCTCAGCAAATCTTCAGTTTCATTAACAGCCCCGTTCAAGTAAACACAACAACCAAAGGGTACGTAGTTCGGCGTAAGCGCACAAAAAACCAGGCTCTCGGGGGCAATTATCCATTCAAAGCTGCGAGAGACTGTGGACAGAGGCTGGAGAGAGTGAGATGCCCACACCAGCTCCCAAAGACAGCTGTCAACCATTAACCCAGTCCCTGTTTACAAAATGTTAAGGGGAACTCAATGCAGATAATGATCTGCTCCATAACGTGATTCTTCAGCGACCCAGACCCTGCGAATGGTCCAGCCACGCTCAAACTGACCTCTAATGTCATATTTGACTTGCACAGCGTGGAAAACTGGGTATGTTCATTGTGGACAAGATGAGCTGCTCCCAAACATTACTATTTTTCGCTAGTTACTTTTGACAGTAGAGTGATAACTGATGGATAATGGTAATCTATTTCTGGTGATTGATATTGAAGAATTCTTATGCATTTCACGTTTATTAAATTATAGTACTTTCAGAAATAACGCGTATCTCAGTTATTAATATATTCAACTGAGAAAAATCACTAAATCATCATGACACTCTTATCATGGATCCAGAATAAAGACTTCCCTATAATCTAGTGGGAAATTATTTATCTACATAGGGAAAATTACCAATGACGTTATAGCATGGTTCATCGCTTCTGTTAACTGAGAAGTTTGAGGCAGATAATTTATTTCACAATTGGCATATTAGGATATCTATGCTAAGCCATTGCTCAATTTGGAGTATTTTTGATTCCTAAACACCTGAGAAGAAATGCTTAACCTCCTGAAGTTAACGGCAAAACTCACTGAAATACCTGCAAACGAGGTACCACTTTTCTGAAACCATTTTACATTTTGGAATTGGAAACTCCTTGTTTGCCTCTAACCCTCTCTCGGTTCAGGCACACCAACGGCCGCACCACAGGGCGCTGATCCCTTCTTCCATGAACAAGACAACTTGTTTTTGTCCCACCAGCAGCTTGTGACAGTCGTCGGCAGCTTCTCAAGTGTGGTGTGCCAAGGCCCATTTCCCTTCCCCGCACTGAAGATGGAGTGTGCTGGCCACACTTTGCAGAAGCCACAGATGCTAGCACTCTGGGAAAAGGATACCCTGTCACCTTGCTAGCTCTGACTTGCTGCTCTACGATGCGCTGAGTGTATACCATAAGCTATTTGAAATCTGCCTGCATACCATCTTTGGCCATCTTTCCACAGTCTCTTGGTTTATAATTTACAGTGCAATATCTTGTCTCATTTATTGTGCCCGTTCCTCATTAAGCAAACCACATATTACCATAACAAGCAACCCTCCCAGCCATCATTATTCCAGCTATTAGGCCTTCTTCAGCCTCTTCGTTACTCAGTCACACGGATTTGCCTTATGACTACATTTATTACTCTTATTTTGACACACACGGGCACGCAGTATGTGATGATGACTCAGTCATCATTATCCCCAAAATGATTGTCTTTAAATACGTGGAGTCTTTCAGCATCTATATACAGTCCTCGCTCTGCAATGCACTTCCTGCAATAATTTTTGCATGCTTGTCTTTCTGTTTCATACATATAAATTTCTTGTATTAAAACTGAGCAAAGCTAATAATCCTGCAAACGTTCAAAATCAAGAAGTATTATAGTTTTGAAGCAGTAAAAATGTTAAATAGCCTTTTTAAAGTGTGTATTAATCTCCATTTGCATAGCCTCTGAACTTCAACACTAGCCTTTATTTTCATTAAGGCAAAATTGGCTCCTGACCATAAAACCAACAATAAGTTGAATATATAATGTACTTGAAGATTGCTGGCATTTACACGAGTTGTGCCACCGCTGTTCTTTCTCACGATTTTTGCTGATCTGCTTCTATGGCCTTGCCCGTCTTGCCTTACCATTACTGCAGCAGCATCCAGAGGAAAGGAGGAGGCGAGGCTGAAACACGGGTGTCTGCCATGTCCTGCACCCTGCCTGCCCCAAAACTTGCAGGCTAAAAGAGCAGGAGAAGCAGAGCAGAGGAGCAGAAGCCCGGAGGAACAGTGTGAGCTCCTCCGACACGCTGAGCAGCTCAGTGCATGGTCAGGTTTGGATGCCTGGTTCCCTGGTCCTCCAGTGAAATGTGAACCAGGCTTGATTTCACAAAGATTCATCCTACGAGGCTGTCCAGCACACAGTGGAAATGATAATATGTTTGGCTGAGACTGCTGGGGATTTTGGTTCTTTGTCATCTTGTCACTCTTGCTCGTCTTTTTCTGCCTCTAATAAGAGCCAGCCTTCTCCCTTTGCCTGTCTCCTTGCTTGCTGTTCACTTCTTTCTCTCTGCTTTGACACTGCAAGAACAAACGAGAAGTCTTTTTTAGTTAAATTGCAAGAAGGACTTCCGAGCAGTTTTTTGTACGAGGAAATCAGTTCATCTTTTAATCTCCCTGTGAATTGCACCACGTTCCTGGACACCTGATTATGTGTCCTTTTTTCATGTGATTCATTGGCATCCCTCACGAGGCAACGTGCTGCTCTGACCATGTCTCTGAGCTGTGCATGCCCTTGCGATCATGAGCTTCTCCAGGCAGGTCTGGTGTCACCCTGTGCTTCCTTGGGACTCGGGAACCCTTTTCATCTTTGGTTTTGACAGCTCTGACTTCAGTGAGCTACAGCTGGAAAGAGACAGCCTGGCTCCCTGGACTGGTGTAATACAGCATTTAAGCAGGTGCTTAGCAAAGGTCCTGTAGAGTGAGGTTACTTCCCTGTTCTGCCTCAGATGGAGGGAGAATAGGGGGCTGCACCTCTCCTGGGGTCATGCCTTCACACTTACCCATCTTAGGACAGAACCCCTAACAGGAGCCTCTTGGTTTTTCAAAACCTTCTCACAGTGCCTCTGACTGAGTCCACCTTTCAGAGGTCTGCAGCCTCCTTTTAGGAATCACAAAATTAATGTTTTAAGCTTCATGGAAATGATGTCTTTTATGATGCTTCCAATGTTAACCCTTCATACCTTCCCCTCCCTCACCTTCTTCACCCACTGTCATATACTGAGTGGGCTCAAATAGTTGTAATTTTTAGGAGAGTGAACTTTTAAAGTTTGTGCTGCACTTTATCTTTGCTTTACAGCATTGCAAAGTGCCCTGGTCACAGATATTTAGATACAAAATGACTCAATTTATATCAAGTAAACGACACTACTGGGCTGTCCTTGCTTTTATTCTTCCTAATCTATTTCAAAGTCTCTTCCAGGATAGTACAGATACACCTTTGCCAAATAAAAGGGTTCCGCTTGGTAACTGGCACTTAAACGAGGAAAGAGAAAAATGGCATCAAACGTCATCCTTCAGACAGCTTTAAAAGTTGCCACAATGATTTCCATGTGTTTGTATCCCTGAAAAGGATTATTTTAAGATCAAATTTACCAGTTTGACTAGAGAAACTAAGTGTATTGCCTTAAGGTGAATTCTAGAAGTGGAGAAGAGGCATTTCACAGGTACGTTTCTCAGCCCACAGCCCAATAGCACAGACCAAGAAATGGGAGTAAGACTTGCACAGAGAAGGCTGTTCTCAGTTCTACATGTCCCTGTCGATATGTCCATCTCAGCAGAGACGATGTGCGAGCCAGCTGACATGAGTACTTAAAATGTTGGTACCTCACAAATCACTTCCTAAAATGAGGCGTCTCTTTAGGCACGTACTTTACCACCACTGCTGAAATCAAACTTCCTTCCATGACGTATTTAAATGGGCACCCAGAGCACAATCCATTCTACACATTTGATTCTGCCAACACTCTTTCTCTATGGATTTGTGAACTTAAAAGACAATGTTGATATATTAAAAAAAAAAGCCATTCTACTTCAAGAAACACATTGTCCTTAAACTTAGGTTTACCTGAACAGGCAATAGTCAGAAACAAAACTCTCTTCCCTTCTCTTTTGTCCTTACATGGCCTCTTCCAGCTTCCAGCTTCTCCCCAGACTCTTTTTGTCTGGGCCTTTCCAGAAGCTTTTCTGAATCATGTGTTATTTCATTTGACATTTTGAGTCTTGGACTGCGTCATTGATCACATAGAGAGGAATTCAACAGCCTAGCTTCCAGGCTAGGTCACTACTGAGATAACGTCTGTATGCTGAATCAAGCACATCCCTATTTTACTGTGTGTTTGAACTGCATAATCCAATCCCAAACAAGAACGTAGAACATATCATTTATCAACCTACAACCAGCAATATGCTTTATCATCTCAGCTGAATTTGTATTTTGGCCCCATAGTTCACACGTGATGTCCAGAGGCTTTCAAGAGTTTTTTGCATATTTCTAGGTATGTGCAGGAGGGTTTGAAGATTTATGGCTTCTCAGTAGCATTTTCCTGTATAATTATTGCTAAAAATGAGTTTCAAGAAGGTGTTGGCATTTCTACTGCAACATAAACTTGGGATAGTTTTTCTTCCATGTGGCATAATTTATTTTCTTTTCAGTTTTGAAACCCTGATTTACAGTTAAACTGGGTGTCACAGCAAAAGTTTGTTAGTAAGAAGCAAGCCTCATGCTTTCAGGTGGATGGATATTTCCCTTTTTACCTCAACTCAGTGACAGCCACTATGCTTTTTATAAACAACATGGGTACAGACTGCTTTAATGTTCTGACAGCTCAGTGTAGATCTCAAGCAGCAAGGAGAATGTCATTTGTGGTTTTGGTTTTAAGATTTATTGGACAGTATATCAATTAGAAAATCTATGGTTAAAGTCTGTAGGGATTTCCTGTGGTTTGACTTGGGAATGTCACCTTAGATTTCCTGAGAAATCTGGAGTATTTATTTAGTGGCTTGTTGTTATTTATCTTGCAAATCATTTAGTACAAAATGGCCTAAGGGGGGAAACATTTACTATTCTGTTTGGCTTCAGGTTTGCAGTGTTACAGTCTAGGAATGGTATATTTTCTATAATTTTCTCGAGAGTCTATCGAACTCAACATGAGTATTTTTCTGAACATAAAACCTTGGAATTGAGCTTTCAAAGAATGCATCAGTCTAACACTATTCTTCAAGATAGAATGCGTGTAGAAAAAAACATCGACATCAGAAAAATTGCTGCACTTGCTTTGGCATGCTAATAGCTTGGATATTGCTAACTGCCAGAATTAGACCTTTGTTAGTGTTGTACATCTACAGGTGTGAAGGATTCACAAAGAAGAGGGCTTTGTCAGGCCAGTGAATTGAACCGAGTCACACGGAAAAACAATCCTTCAGTGTCACCATCAAATTCAGCTGCTCGCTCCATGAAGCTGAAATCCATGACATAGTTCATTTTTCAGCTGTTGAGCACATTCACATAATGTAGCTCATTCACTCTGGGTTGCCTACTTCACGTATGAATGTGCATTCACTTGAAAAGCCCATGAATACTCTTAGGTTTACAACACAGATACTGTAGTGTGGTGCATTCAGCTTATCTGCGTAGCTAGCTCTAGGACACACATGGCAGTATGAATGAATCAGAAATAGAATGGTTTCCAACTTGAAAAGATACCAAAATACTATTAGGACGATTTAGTCAGTTTTAGTCGTACAAAAAAATCAGAATTCTTGTATGCAATCTGAGTCGTCGCAAATTTCCTCCAAACTGAAGCTGGAAAAGAATCCTCTTTTTTTCCCATCTAGAAAATACACAGAAAATAAATCCCCAGAAAACTATGTAGATGAATATATAAATATCAGTATATTAGAGATGTTCTTGCAGTCTAAGGATATATGGAAGGCAAGATTGGCAGGTGGAATGAATACTCAATACCCTAACATAAAGTATGACATCTACCTACAAAAGGTTACCTTGATATTGTTTTCTGTTTCTCTTCATCACTGACTTTAACCCATCTTTATCTCTAGCATAAAAAGGTGCATGTCATTTGAAAGGAAATCTTGCCATTTTCTGGGTAAAATGCAAGAACACTGTAATCTTATCCTTGTTTTGTAACTAGATAGCCCTACTATATTTCCTCAGATCTGTCCTCATACTGTATAATCTTTAACCAACGTATTAAGTGCTGTGAGGGCAGAGTTAGCACTTATCCGTCTTTACAGTTGGAAGAGGGAAGAAGCCCTTTGCATTTTCAGTTGCTGAATCCTCCCCATTTACTGCGGGGGTCCAGAACAGATTTGTTTCGGGTACAGAGAAATCACTCCGGTCTGGCCTCTGTTCAGCTCAAGACCTGCTCTGAAGCCAAAAAAGCAGAAACACTCTTAGTGACACCGCATATCTATAGACTTTGTTATTTTCTGCACATCCTACTATTTCTTCTGTAGTTATGAAGCACTTTCCAACCTGCTCTTCTACCTCCAGCCCCAATGGACAACGGACAATGCAAATGCACATCAACACTCTTGCCAGCAGGATGAAAGAGCTCCTACTTTCCTTGGGAAGGGAGTAGGATGTGCTATCACAGCTCATTACAAGAGTTCTGGTAGAGCAGATCCTTGCTCTGTGAACCAGAATACATATGGTCAAAACCAGAGAGCTTTTTAGTCAGCAGTGTATAATTTTACTTAGAATCTTAGAATGGTTAGGGTTGGAAGGAACCTTCAAAGGTCATCCAGTCCAACCCCCCTGCAAGGAGCAGGGACATCTTCAACTAGATCAGGTTGCTCAGAGCCCCACCCAGCCTGGCCTTGAATGTTTCCGGGGATGGGGCATCCGCCACCTCTCTGGGCAACCTGTTCCAGTGTTCTACCACCCTCACTGTAAAATTTTTTTTCCTAATATCTAATCTAAATCTACCTCCCTCTATTTTAAAACCATTACCCCTCATCCTATCACAACAGGCCCTACTGAACAGTCTCTCCCCATCTTTCTTGTAGGCCCCCTTGAGGTACTGGAAGGCCGCTATCAGGTCTCCCCGAAGCCTCCTCTTCTCCAGGCTGAACAGCCCCAGCTTTCAGCCTGTCCTCATAGGAGAGGTGCTCTACAAATCTTGATTGTTCTGATGTGGCCAAAAAGAGAGATGCATAGACCTGTGTAAAAATCCAGTACAAAAATAAATTGCAAAGACAAAAAAAATGAAATTAATTGTAAATTGTGGAAGATAAGGAAATACAGTTAAGCTCTGCTAGCTGCATTTTAGGACCTTTCTTTATTTCATCATTGCCAGATGCTAGTTGGAAATGTCCCTGCTCCTTGCAGGGGGGTTGGACTAGATGACCTTTAAAGGTCCCTTCCAAACCAAATCATTCTATGATTCTATGATTCTACGTATGAAGTAGTGACACCAAGCATCCCAGTGGAAAAATGTATAGTGTTCTGGATGGTTGCTTCTCAGCAAGAGAAGTAAGCACATAGCTATGGTGCAACACGACTGTGTGGAAGCATCACAAGCCATCTGTATTCCCTGTGGCATCCTGAAAAATCCTGAGGGAGCAGACCAGCTACAGGAATAATAGCTTGTGGGTTTCCAAAAAAAAAAAAAAAACGCGGAAAAGAAAGTCATAACATTCATTTTACTTGTTAGTAGAAAAAATATTCTATGAATTCTAATATTTGGATACTTGCTCCGTGTTTACCTCGTTTACCTCTTTCTCTTGCTGCTTTTCCTTTGAATGGTGCAACATCTGTCATAGTTCAGTACCATTTACTCCTGGACTGGTAGCTGGAGGCCATGTGAGACACTTTGGGCATCTTAAATGTCACTAGAGACCTGTGTTAAGGCAATTCAGTTGAGCTCTAAGCATTATCATTAGAAGGAGCTGAAGAGCCCTGCCAGCTGAGTTGACTAGGGGGATTCTGACCACAACTGTTCAGCTGGAGGGGGAGGCAATGAGCATCAGTCTACAACACTGTTGGCTCCATGCACAAACTCAGTGATTGTTTTCAGTATCAACAGGAAGGTCATTACAAAAAAAAAAGGAGGTAAAGGTAAAGGCAGCATCATCAATTAAACTGAGTGTTGCAACAAGGACAAAAAAAAAAGCAAAATTCAGAGAACTGAAGGTGCTCATGTCAAAAAGGAGAGAGCATATGGGTTAAAGCCCACCATCCAGAAAGAATACTGATATGCAACTGCAGGCTCAGCTGCAAGGGTCTTCAGGACATTCTCATATTCAAAGGCAGTGCTACTGGAATAGTGAATAGCAAATGAGGCCTTTCATGCCAAATTTTCTAAGAAAATGGGAATATAATCTGTGAAATGGTGGATCATCACTCTGGTCTCAGTAACTCTGGTGGATAATTGTTATGGTCTCTGACAAATAAGGCTTTAGAATAGAATTTAAAGGTAAGAGCCATAAAAACATGGAGAAGAATGAAAAACAAGATTTAAAAAAACATGGGCTTATCAAAGGTATATGCGTTATCTTTTCTTGATGGGATTGATTTTTCAGACAAAGGAGATACACTTATGGTCCTATAAATCCTATGGTACTGCGTTGCATCGGAAACCATTAATGAAGATTGGCATTGGGATAAGAAATGCAAGGTAGAAGACAGTGGATAAACAGAAGATGAAGCTAGTGAAAAGAGAACTGTTGGCTGGAGGGAGGTTATGAGCAGAGTTTTTCAAGGTCCAGCCTTGGGACTGATCTTGTTTAATATTTTCACAAATAAATCTGATGCAAACGGGGAGTGTGCTATTGAAATGTGCTAAAGACACTTAGGTACAAGGGTTCAAATATCATAAGGGGAAAAAATGAATGACTTTGCAAACTTCCATAACAGAAATGGAGTTACACGCAAAAGAATAAAAGGCAGGAATAATGTACATACAGACAAATAACAAGATTTTCTGCTATAAACCAGGGCCACTATGTAGAAAGGGCAAAGGAAGAAAAGGACCTGATAGTATTAGTTATCATCTTGATTGTGATATGTTACCAATTTGATGAGGCTGTAAAAAATGCAAATGTAATCCTTAAACATTAGTATGTCTAGCAGAAATGGAGAAGTATTAATGCCACTGCATTAGGCATCAATGAGATATCATCTGTACTGCTGTGTGCAGTAGGAGATACAAGTTCAAGGAAGACAAATGTAAGCTGAAAGAGAGGAAGGTTATATGTAAAGAATATATTAAGAATATATATATAAAGAATACATTACAAGTGGGGTAGTTAATATCACGGTTTTTTCAGCCTAAAGAAAAGAAGGCTGGGGTGAGGGGAATATAATTTCTGTGCAGGAGCAAATAATTGAGACAGAGAAAGTAGAAAAATAATGTTGCTGCAATAACAAGTGGGGCTAAAGTGACTAAAGCATGGGACCTCAGATAGGTGAAGATCGGACCTAATGGTTTTGGACTTCCCTTTGCCCTGTGCACTGCAGATTGTATTTACTTCGATCTACTGTGCCACAGAGTTGTATACATTCAGTGCAGTTGTGCCGCTTCTTCTGGCTCATAAGCAGTCAAAACACTTCTTTCACACCAAAAAAAAAAAAAAGACAACACAGACCAAGTAAGAACAGCATTAGTGTCTGTGGTTAATGAAAATGTCAATGATGATTCTAGGGAATACATGGACAAATGGATGTGACTGCTCTCTGCTGAGGAGCTGGGGGATGAATGACTGTCCTGTAGATGGGATGAGGTCCATCAAAGAAATCCCAGCAGAGAGACAGCATGAGATACCAGCCAAGAGATGCTGAGTAGACCTCAAGGGTTCTTGAGTTGTGATCTCATCAGTAATCCTAGGTAGCAATAAACAGATTTCCCTCCTCACAGAGCTGGGCAGAATCAATTTCAGAGGCTGATGCCTCAGAAGAGCTTAGAGGAGTGGTTGCTACTGGCTGGTGAAAGGCCAGGAAAGGCACAGCAAGGCAGGACAAGGCAGGCAAATCCAGTTCTCTAATGTGCTCCGGTCCTTGACGGATGACGCTTTATATGTGGTGTCTACAACCAGCTATGTTTCAGGCTAGGAATATATATATATTTCTTATTTTAAAGTATCAGAAGAAGAGCTCTTTTATCTGTTGTGTAACCATATACATCACTGGCACGAATAATATTATTCCTCTTAATATGTAAATAACTAGATATACGAAGAATTCTTTGAATGAATCAGACAGAAGTGGGAGCTGTGGAGGTTTTTTGTGATCACCGTGAAAAGGGAGCTGCCTGTCAGCCCTCCCCCTTCCTTGTATCAGCATTTCTCTATATACCCTCTTGAAGAAGTTTCTGTATTGCTTTTTCCCTATGTCCTGCACGTGTGAAGTAGATCCCATATAATTGCCCAGATTTTAGCTCCCAGAGCTAAAGGGAGCCCAGAGATCCCCAAACTTGCTTAGGATCTCACCAGCACTGAAATCTGCCACAAGAGGAAACCAAAATGCTGTAACTTACAGAATCGCAGGCTGTTTTTAAGTATTGCCCCTCTTCGGGTCACATCCCAGGTGCGTTTGCTTCTTGCTTTCATATTTGCATGCTATACACAGAATTGGTGCCTACAGACCAATCTTTGTGGCCTCTTCTCTACAGCCAAGACGATGCTGCTTCCTCCACTGGGGAGCGGGAAGGGTGTGAGGTGTAATGCAAAGGCAGACAGCAAGAAACGGCAGGGGGGTGTTTATTTTTGGAGAGTTTACCTATCACTAACCAGTCAAAGAAATCAAGAATGAAAAGGCAAATCAACCAATGCACCTGGGACCAAAAGCAGACTAAAATTTTCAAGTTTTAGGAAACATGCAAAAGCATAAAAAAAAAAAATTAAAAAGGAAAAGAATGAAAAAAAGACCTCAAAATTATAATAGAAGGAATATTTCCTAGTTCTTTGATAGATTGCATTTGTCAGTGCTTCCCAACACTGGCCTAAATCTGTACTTTCAGGATTGTTGGGAAAACTCCTGCTGACTTCACAAAACCCAGAGCTCATCCAGTGTTGAGTACAGCTGAACACTCAGACTCTGATTGCTCATCTCATTCTCATAGACCGCAGCTTCCCAGCACATGATATTGCTTTTCCCTGGGCTTACAGGCCAGCCTTTCACGTGCCGAAAAAAGCTAATCTGGTAAGTTAGCAAAATACTGAATCTCTGACTATAAACTATGAGAGTCAATCAACTGGAGAAAAGTCAAGCTGAGTGGGAGGAAAGGGCAGGAAAAAGCATCTGGAGTGTATTTTAAACTCCGAACACTTTAATGTATACATTCATTGCATGTAATCCACATGGGACAAATCTTGTGGCAATCTTTCAGGGGAAGTTCCCACTTACATCACATGCTCTGTGCCTGTGAGGTCATGGAGGCTGTCGCCTTCCCAGAGTTCCCAGGTTTTATATGTGTAGACTATCTATATATATATACATATAAATATAGGATGATACTTCCCAGGGGAGAGCATCTAGAGGTGGTGGGAAAGCTTGTGTATTTCGGTGACTCTGAGAGTTATAACAGTGGAGTGGGTTAACTCTCGTCAGGGCTACCCAAAGCCTCAGATAGAAAGTTAAATTACAGAAATATAGGAAAGCAGGCACCCCTCAAAACTGTCTGTTAAGTGCAGATGGCAGAGGCCTCACTCACATAGCAGGACTGAGGCTATTGGATAAAATAATGTACAGGAAAGAAACTTTCTCTGGAATTAAAAACCTGGAGAAAGAGATAACATGTCAATTTTCTAGATAATAAACATAGAATCATAGAATAGTTTGAGTTGAAAGGGACCTTTAAAGGTCATCCAGTCCAACCCCACGACAAGGAGCAGGGACATCTCCAACCACATCAGGTTGCTCAAAGCCCCATCCAACCTGGCCTTGAATGTTTCCAGAGATGGGGCATCCACCACCTCTCTGGGCAACCTGTTCCGGTGTCAGAATCATAGAATCATAGAATCATGGAATGGTTAGAGTTGGAAGGGACCTTCAAAGGTCATCCAGTCCAACCTCCCTGCAAGAAGCAGGGACATCCCTGACTAGATCAGGTTGCTCAGAGCCTCATCCAGCCTGGCCTTGAACGTTTCCAGGGATGGGGCATCCACCACCTCTCTGGGCAACCTGTTCCAGTGCTCTACAACTCTCATTGTAAAAAAAATTTTTCTAATATCTAATCTTAACCTACCTCCTTCTAATTTAAACCCATTACCCCTTGTCCTATCACAACAGGCCCTACTGAACAGCCTGTCCCCACCTTTCCTGTAGGCCCCCTTGAGGTACTGGAAGACCGCTATCAGGTCTCCCCGGAGCCTCCTCTTCTCCAGGCTGAACAGCCCCAACTCTCTCAGCCTGTCCTCATCGGAGAGGTGCTCCAGCCCTCTTATCATCTTTGTGGCCCTCCTCTGGACCCTCTCCAACTGGTCCATGTCCTTCTTATGTTGGGGACTCCAGAACTGGAGGCAGTACTCCAGGTGGGGTCTCACCAGGGCAGAGTAGAGGGGCAGAATCACCTCTCTCGACCTGCTGGCCACACTCCTCTTGATGCAGCCCAGGATGTGGTTGGCCTTCTGAGCCGCAAGGGCGCATTGCCGGCTCATGTTGAGCCTCTCATCCACCAGCACTCCCAAGTCTTTCTCCTCAGGGCTGCTCTCAATCCATTCTCCGCGCAGCCTGTATTTGTGCCTGGGATTGCCATGACCCAGGTGCAGGACCTTGCACTTGGCCTGGTTGAACTTCATGAGGTTGGCACGGGCCCACCTCTCCAGCCTGTCCAGGTCCCTTTGGTGGTGTTCCACCACCCTCAGTGTAAAAAATTTTTCCCTTGTGTCCAGTCTGAATCTGCTTCCTTCTATTTTAAAATTCTTACCCCTTGTCCTATGACAACAGGCCCTACTGAACTGTCTCTCCCCATCTTTCTTCTGTAGGCCCCCTTGAGGTGCTGGAAGACTGCTATAAGGTCTCCCCAGAGCCTCTTCTTCTCCAGGCTGAACAACCCCAACTCTCTCAGCCTGTCCTCATAGGAGAGTTGCTCCAGCCCTCTTATCATTTTCGTGGCCCTACTCTGGACCCTCTTTAAGAGGTCCATGTCCTTCTTTTTTTGGGAGCTCCAGAACCAGACACAGTACTCCAGGTGGGGTCTCACCAGGGCAAAGTAGAGGGGCAGAATCACCTCCCTCGACCTGCTGGCCACACTCCTCATGATGCAGCCCAGGATGCGGTTGGCCTTCTGGGCCACAAGGGTGCATTGCCCGCTCATGTGGAGTTTCTCATCTACCAGCACTCCCAAGTCCTTCTCCTTAGGGCCGCTGTCAATCCATTCTCCACCCAGCCTGTATTTGTACCTAGGATTGCCTCGACCCATGTGCAGGACCTTGCACTTGGCCTGGTTGAACTTCATGAGGTTTGCACAGGCCCATCTCTCCAGCCTGTCAAGGTCCCTTTGGATGGCACCTTCACCAAACTTGGATAAAAGCCCACTTTCTTCTCCACCCATACTGCACAATGAGAACTCTGGAGCAGTGCATGGCTTCCTTTTTCTTTCCTTCCGATGATGCCCAAATTTGTGCTGTATATTCTGGGTTTAAAACCTCCACTCACACATACATGTACAGTACGCAGATTGTGTAAGTTCTTTAGCTATCAGTTACAATTGGAGGCATACTTTTATTTGATATATGACTCTATAACTCTGGCTTTGCAACTTTTCTCTTTTCAAACCCAGTGCATTGTAAGCACATACAAAAATACAGAAGACGGATGTAAATGGAAAGTCACCAGGAAAGCTTAATTGATGTCTCTTGAGATTTTTCACACTCAAAAGCAAACAGCTGAGTGCATCCTATTGTCATATGTCCAAGTCATTTAGAGTGAATTTGCCCCCTAAAGTAAATTACAAAGCATTAAGAAAAGAAAGCAATTTTGGGGTACAAATTGCTCTCCCTATATTTTAGAACTTGATGCATTCTTTGTACCCTAACTGTATAAATATACAAACACATGCACAATTTTATATATATATATGGATATATATACACTGTGGGCTTATGAACAGTTGCAGCAGAGATGGGTTTACCAGACATGATGTTAGCCTTTATGGCTGATTGGGAAGCCCCTCAGTTAGGTAACTGAGGCCATGGCCATGCTGCCGTAAAAATGAATGTCCAGCATGAGGCTTTGAGGCTAGTGGGTAAGAAGTCATTTAAATAAATTGTTTGTTTGCGAGATTTCTGCAGTCTTACTGGGGAGCTTCAGGGAGAAGCCCTTACAAAAAGAGCGAAACTGAAAAGTAAACTGGTGAGAAGAAAAGCTCCCCACTGTTTCAGACATTTCTGTGGAAGGGTGAGGATGTGGAAACCCAGGAAAACTGGGACAAAAATGTGAACTGGCTGCCAGTCTGAGCCTTCAAAGGGGTTGACCACCAGCCATGCTGCAGAGCAGCAGACACCAGAGGCACTTTCAGCTGAAGGCTGGGGTCTGCCATGCCCCACCTGGGATGCCCCATGGGAAGGGCCCCAGGGGCAGCGAGATGCCTTCCCCATGTGGTTACCCTGTGAGCCAGTGTTCAAACTCTTCCTGTGGCCAGCCACAGTCACATATTTTGAATCACAATCCAGCCCCTTGTTCTCTTCCACCCACAGATTCAATTTGATACAAGGGTTTTTTAAAGGAAGCATCTACAGATTTGTTTTGGGCTTGTGCCAACTTACTAGAGATTCGGATGCTAGGACTATCATTATCTCTCTCGCAGACCTCCTCTGGCAAAAGGGGTGTATTGTCTCAGTAGGGTTTGCGGGATGTGGCTCGCTGTCATCACGCCCCTATCAGTATAAATTACTGTCATATCCTCAGGGCGACGTGACAAATCCTTCACACTGGCTGAGTCACTCTGAGGCTCTCCTAGGATCCCAGCTTCATTTTCAGTCTTGAATATACAATCTATATTATAACAGTGCTGTTAAAAAAACCACAAAAGTATACAAGAAGTCTGCGTGTTTGTTTAGTTAATGACCAGTGAGGATTCTACCTTTGAGGGTGTGTAACTTTATCATATCACTGTATTTCTGCATTTAGTAAGGTGGTTGTTGCACCAAAGGCAATTAAGCTGAAGTGTGTGTTCAGCTAAGTCTGGTAGCCAGCCAGCTGGGCAGATAATCTTCCAACATTCCACACTTTCAGGGGAAATCCTGTAGTACGAAGGGTCTGGCTGCAAAATCCAGCATTGTCTCAAAATACTTGTGCAACCTCAGCTACCTAAACTAGTCTTGCCTCATCAAAGCACACTTCTTTCACCCAGGCTAATTTACCTCTCCGTGCTCTTCACAGTTGTCTCTTATTCCAAGGACTTAATCAAAATTGGGAAATCAGGCCTTGCAGCAAAGTAACTGAAATTTTGAATCTGAATTTTACAGGTGGGAAAAAAAAAGACTGTCTGTGCCAAAAGTCAAGGTTGCTGCAAATTCTCACTATCAGATCACAGAATCATAGAATCATAGAATGGTTAGAATTGGAAGGGACCTTCAAAGGTCATCTAGTCCAACCCCCCTGCAAGGAGCAGGGACATCCCCGACTAGGTCAGGTTGCTCAGAGCTTCATCCAGCCTGGCCTTGAAGGTTTCCAGGCTACAATTTCTTCTCTGCTTTTAAAAATGCAAACAAATCTCTACAGGCATATAAAAAAAAAAGCGGGGGGG
>WHYT01017766.1:247517-299248 GCA_009806455.1 Tetrax tetrax
AAAAAAAAAGCGGGGGGGTGGGGGGGCAGTTTAGACTGAACAGGGATCAACAGATGTATTTCAGAAGGCAGCCTGCTAGGTAAATAGTGTGAGATTGCTACTCCCACAACAGCGAGAGAAGAGAGATGGAAAAACCAGTGTGCCAAAGTTTCAGAAGAGCAGCTAAGGCAAATTCCCTATTGAAATGTGCCCATGTGTGGATGTGTCTTTGTATGTATAGGTGCATGCGTCGTCGTCTCCATTCATAAAACATGAGCCATCTGCCATATGTCTTGGAAGATAAGAGCAGATCCTCCTCCCTCAACATTGTATAGCTGATGGAAGTGGCTTGGGAGGTCGTTTGAATAACAAACAATGTTGACTACAAGCTTGCTGGTTTTAGTGTGTGTTCACCACAGCAAAGACAAGCTCTGTGGATTCCTATATGATTTTGCTTGCTTAGCTTCTGTGCTCTCTGCATTGTGTATAATTGTACCAGAGTATAAAGCAGCCTCCTGTGGCATACAATAAATGTATAAAGGTGACATTTACTAACAGTCTCCACTCAGACAATGGGATAAATGAAAAATTGAACTCTGTTTGCAAAAAGAAAGGCTCTATTAATAGCAACAGAGTGTGTATCAAGCCGTGTTTACTAGATTGCTGATAACTCACAGGACTTTGGAGAATGACAAGCCCCTACTGCAGCCAAGCACCTACCAGTCCCAAACATATACACAGTCCATTCCCTGGAGGTGTGCTGCCTCCAAAAACAGGCCATGAATGAAAGTCAGCTCTCCATTCCTACGAAGCCCAAATCTCCAATCAACCTTCCCCTTTCAGTCTAGAACAGAGCTTAAAGAAAGTATTTAGCCATTCACTCCCTTCTCCAGGTGAGTCTAGGGCTTCACTGTGCTCCTCATACAGACTCCATAAAGACTGTCCAGCTTCCTCTTGCTTACTCTGCGGTAGACATCCATCCGTGCATCTCTTTGGCAGTGATCATACAGCCAGTAAACACTCATACACTTGTCCTGTTTACAAACTCTTTTTTTGCCATCCCTTCCTGTTTAACATTCCCAGCTGCCAGGCATTCCTGGTTTTTGGCTGCTTAGCTGTTTTCCAGGATTGTTGCCCATACTGCTGTTCCTCATAACACCACGGCATCATATCCGGGAGGAAGACTGGTGCAAGACAGCTTCCTATTTGAGTAATCTTTTTGCTCAAGCAGGAAGGATAATTCCTTTCTGTCATTCCTACAGGATCTCCTCCAATGACAAACTTGGAGTTTTCTACTATTTGTTAAAATGATGAATTTTTAACCAGAGACCATCAAGTAATGTAAATCAATGTGGCTTTGCTGGCTTCAGAAGAGCCATGCTGATTTACTTCAGCCAATCATCTATCCTTGTCTGTCTGCCATAACAAAATATTTCTCTCAGAAGCAAATTAAATTCAGTAGGATTTCAGATGATTGGGTGGCTCCTTGGATTACATCTTTTATTTCTCTTCCTATTATTTTTGTCATTATCCTTGCACTCCCTAGAAGGTTTTCTGCCTGACTTAATGCAGTTACGATTCGGGCTTGGTGAAAACTGCTTTAACTTTGACACATAACACATACCATATCTGTGACTTCTGCACTTCTATTACTCAGTCAGAAAAATTAGCTTTGGAGCCGGTGGTTTCCCACTGACTATCTCTGAGAAGTCTGGAGATAAGACTTCCTCTCCTGTTCCACCCACTGGGAAATCATTAGCACGACTCCCTTACAGACATGAACTCCCTATCACATGCTGTTCCCAGACACTCTCTCTCCTCCTGGATTGCCTTGGTATCATGGAAATGTGATTTTATTTTCTTTTCCATTGGTATTTCATTCTCAGGTGGGCTTGTAGTTTGCTGCTGTATGCTAGAATAACATGTCCTAGTCCTAGACTCTGGAGACCGTCCTGAGCATAATTGGATCTGTATTGAGCCTGTGATTCTTTAAGGCTTTCTCAACATTTTTTCCACCATACAGTGCCACCGCTTCTCCCATCTGGTGACACGCCTCTGAGAAATACCAAAGAGCTGAGAAACCTATTTGTCCTTGAGCTACTATCTGTTTCCTTTTTGAACACTGGCAATAAAAGTCCAGTCAAGTGCCAGAGCTGGTCCATTTTTAATTTTCAATTCAATTAAGCACATAAGAAAAAGGACTGGTACTTGACAGTTGCTACCCAAAAGTAATGACTCACAGGAGACACTCAGGTAAGCAAAGGGCAGGACTTTTGGCTATCTAAAACCTCCCCTTGCTTCGCCTCCTCCTCCTCTCTGTCTACTCTATTCCTCCAGTTGTCCCTTGGCTCCTTGGGCAAAAACCTTTCCCACCCTCCCCATCCCCAAGCAGGAGTTTCAGCAGCACCCCTCCAGGAAAGCCATCCTCACCCTCTCTGACCTCCTCCCCGCAGGGTCCAGCTCAGTCTGAATAATTCATGTTGGGTTAAGTATTCAACAAGGGGCTGGGCTGAAAAACTCCTCGAGCCTTCGTAAGACCCTGAGCTGTGTTTGCAGCAGTGACCTACCCCTCCACCCCAAAGGAGCAGTGAGGGTGAAGATTTTGGAGGGATTGTCAGGCATTTGGTCTATGCAGATGTGCTTAAAAATAGAGCCCGTTCAAATTTCCATGCTTAAATATGTTACTCACACATACCTACAGCTCTAAACAGATTAATAATTAATTGGCATTAGACAGGCACAGATGATCTGCAGACAGCTTTGTGGAGATGTTTGTTTAAAAAAAAAAAGAAAATGTAAAAGAACATTTTTCCCTGTCCCCAAAGGGTCCTCCAGCCCGTAGAAGTGGTAGAGAAGAGACTGTCTTAAAGAACAGATAAGATCAAGAAAGATCATAAGGCACGGAAGGAGCAGGACGCTGCAGAGGAATGATTCCCAAAGGCAGTCTATGCATCTCCTGTGACACACAACATATGTAACTGTCAGCTCACCCCGTATCTACAATTTAAGGGTTCCTGCTGTGTAGCTTATGCTTGCTGCAGTGCCGCATCCTGGTTTCTTCTCTTCTGCAGGATGGGAATCTTTGCATCCTCTGGACAAACCGCACTGCTGTCGGAGTCTTGTGGGAATCCCACAGCACTGCACGGGAACCCAAGAGTAAAAGCTTATTTTGGTAACACCGAAACAAAAAAAAAAAAATCAAGAACAGGAACGACAAAGGGACTTTTACAGGGAATAAACTATTTGGAGGCCTCTTGTCTCTTTTCTGTCCTACCAGACATAAGGTTCGCTCATCTACTTTTCTTTTAAACAAGACTTCCCTATCTGGCACGCAGCTGTGGAAGTACAGACAGTGAATTTACATGAGGAGAGCTCCTAGCAGCTTCCACGCTTCTCTGGCAGATTTCTACAAAGTGGATATGACATTACCAGCAGCCAGCCACATCTTGCTCCAATAAACTCTGATTTTTATTATTAAACTAAGGGTTGACCAGCTCAGCAAGGGCAAGGGGACTGAACGCTGCTGGGTAGTGTGTGGAGTAAATCAAAAATGTAGGTTTTACCTGGATCCAGGCTTGTGACAGTGATAGGTTTGAGGCAGAAAAAGACACAAGGAGGAGTTCTACCTTCACTGCAGAAAGCTGGATTTTGGGAAGTCCTTCCCAAAAGCATGATTACTCTCACCATCCACCTTATACTTGAACAAACTCCAGTTAGGTTATGCTCTACAAGGCTTGTCCACTTTGTTCCCCATTTCCTTTCTAAGAAACTGAGTGGCCACTGTGCTAACCCTCTCTTTCTCAGTGGCACCCTTCAACTTTGCTCTTAACTTCTGCTTTATGCTCAGAACAGAATTAGATAAGAAAAGGCCCAAACCTCTGTGTCAGCCAGGAGGTAGAGGACTCTCTTGCAGAAGAGGAGAAGTATTCTGCTTGGCTCAGCCATCATTTCGGGAAAGACACTCCCAAAACCCTTCCTGTGATACCAAATGGCTATACTTGTTCCCTGTCATTGGGGTCCACTTGCCAATGTCGTCATTCAAGTCCCCAGCTATCCAGGGATCTCTGCAGAGTGGCTACACGGTTTTTGGGCAGAAACCCAGGACATATATAGATCTCCAGAGGGTGGAGGCTCTGGCCAAGCTCAGATCCAGGCTTGAAGAACAGAAAAGCTCTGGAGGGCAGGAAAAGCATCCCAAGGAGCCACGTTCCAGAGGAACCAAGAAGAAGAGCCATGAGGTTTCCAGATATGTGATTCAAAAAGTGTTTCTTGAGAAGGGCTGTGATAGGGCTGAGTTGCAAAGGCTTAGGGGCTCCAGGCTTTGAGGTAAGGCTCAGCAAGGACGGTTCTTGAAGAATGGGAAGAGTGTCCTTGGAAATTGACTCCAGGCTCACTTTTAGGCACAAACAACCCCATGGACAAAATCATCATGTGTCACTCCATGCAATCACTGTGTCTTACTGAAGTCTGTAGTCTCATGACAGATTACCTGAAAGAGAAGCAAGGGCTGGAGAATCAGAAACTACATGGATTTTTAGGCCCTTGTTCAGAAAGCAAGGCGCTACTTTGTACTGTTCCTCTGGTGCCGGGAACTGGAAGAGGGCCACTGAGGAACAGCCACCCATATCAAGTGAGAGGAACAGCTACTCTGCTTCCCAGTGAGAAGTTTGGCTACAACTGAGCTGAGTGCTGGTCTGGATTTGAGAAAAGCCACTGAGCACAGTGGAGCACAGAGATGGCAAGGAGTCAGCAAGGCAGCACTAGACTTGGAGGCACTGGGCTGCTAAGGAAGTGGTAGGAATGTCACACTGTGGGATACCAGAAAGCTGAGGGCAATCCAAGGGACTGCCTTGGAGTTAGGAAGCAGAAGTTGTGGAGGATGGCTCATATACCCTTGGAAAGCTGAGCTCAGGGGAAGCTTAACCTCATTACTAGTTCTCCCATGGAGAAAACGAGACAAGGTGTTCCCACGGGTCTTAGTCATTCACACTAAGGGGGCTCAGGCAATGGAGAGGGCTGGGAGAGAGGTTTCTCTGGAGGCTGCTAAGGCAGGACAGTCCCCATGCCCTTGGCAACTGGTGCCTGGCATGAATTTCCTGGCACAGCCTTTATCTAGCTGTATGTTATTCAAAAGGTTCTTCTTTTTGAAAAGGAAAGTTTTGACAAGACACAGTAGCACTATTATTCCCAGTCCTTACCCTTTCATATAAAACCCTATAATCCCTTCCACTTTCTCACCCTTGGCTCAAATAGGCCGTGTGACAAGACATATTTAACTATGCCTCTATGAAATCCCAAGACTATTGTCCAAAAATTTAGCTCACATCTGCTTTTCAGTGCAGCAGATATTGATGTGCCCGACAGGCAGTTGTTTCATCACACAAGCAAGCTCACTATAAATATTTTCAACAGTGGCAGGAGAGAGCATTCAGAGGAGGGAGATGATAGCAGACTGGGAAGCTGTGACACATGCCTCTCAAGCTTGCTCTGAATTTCAGTTTTCCATGTACATTTGGAGAGCAGACTTCAATTCCAAGGCAAAAAAGCAAGTTGAGAAAGTAAACTGACAAAGGATTGAGTGGCTCACATGAATGACAGGGCTCGTCAGATCATATTTTCAGCTGGGACTCCACTCTCCTTTCCCCCATAGAGCCACATTCCAGCAAATTCCTTCTTATCCCACGGAAGCCTTCCTTTCTGACGTATTTTTCCGCCTATCAGCAATATTGCCTAATTATCTGCTTCTCTTTTTCCAGAGCAAGTCCCAGTGACTTAGCACATATCTGCAGGGAGTTTTTCCTTATCTGAGGGATATCTACCCAAAAACTCCAAAAAGATGTTTTTCTTGAAACTGTTCAAGGCTGAAGATTGAGGCTTGCACTGTAGGCCAGTAGGAGATGATAGTGTACGAGAGACAGGCCAAGTGAGGATATGGCCTTAAAAAAGGGAGACTTTCTTCTTTTTGTGACAGAGTGAAAACAGAAAGCCAATGATGAAATACACAGATTGCCAACATTAAAGCATCAGACTAGGAAATCAGACACCCTGCTTGGACATACTTAAAAGCTATCTGGATGTGGCTATAGGTAGCCCTGCTTAAGGAGAGGGATTGGATCAGATGACCTCCAGAGGTCTCTTCCAACCTTAACTATTCTGAGATTTTGTGAAATTATCTTTGCAACATAATTTTATATTAATACTTGCAGGACAAGACACTTGAATTTGTCAAAGCCAGAAATTAAGATACACACTGATTCCAACGAGTGTGTGGTCAAATGTTTTAAGTAGATAAACAGAATTAGTAGGTTGCAGGCATCTTACTCAGAAAGATCTGGAATGTGGCTGAAATCAGAACTGATGCCCAGTATAGGAGCCTGACCTGCAAGCAATTTAGTTGCATTTTCCACAGTGTTGAAACACGTAAGGAGGTCTTGCTGGTCTTCTTGATGTCAATCAAACAGCTAGGCATCCATGGGAATAACAGAAAGAAATAGCCTGAGATGTTACTTTGGACAGAGAAAAAAAGTCTGCAACGGGGAGAAGGTTCTGAAGTAGTTCTGGTTTTGCAGAAGAGGCAGTTCAGCTGGCCAAAATTACCCATCTTTGCAGCAAACTATTTGTATCTATTCTTAAAGCAATGCAATTTTTTACAGTTCTCTGCTACAGTTTTGTGTAGAACTGAGTTTTCTAGCATCCATATGAGGATGTCAAGTGTAATAGCTCCACAAGAGTCAAGACATGACAGGTACCAATTCTTTCCTATCAGCTAACCCTGTCAGAAAATATCAGATTGGTTCTACATAAGTTGTTCTTGACAATTTTGCCTTAGTTGTACCTTCCAGGTGCCCCAAAACAGCTTTAGTATTTCTTCTTATGGAAGAAAGTGCAATAGGAGTTATGGAAACATGGAGAAAGATATAATTGTCAATTTTCCAGATAATGAACATAGAATCTTGGAATCATAGAATGGTTAGGGTTGGAAGGGACCTGTAGAGGTCATCCAGTCCAACCCCGCTGCAAGGAGCAGGGACTTCTCCAACCACATCAGGTTGCTCAGAGCCCCGTCCCACCTGGCCTTGAATGTTTCCAGGGATGGGGCATCCACCACCTCTCCGGGCAACCTGTTCCAGTGTTTCACCACCCTCATTGTAAAAAATTTCCTCCTCATATCTAGTCTAAATCTACCACCTTCTATTTTAAAACCATTATCCCTTGTCCTATCACAACAGGCCCTGCTATATCCTCCTAAGAGTGCTTGTAGTACTTGATCTCAAGGGAACAGAGCACCCTGTATCCCTAGTGGACCTGATCAGGCAGATGGCTCCTGAGGGGTAGATGGTTTATCCTCCACTGCTGATAGTGCTGCAAACCTTAGCAACTAGGTTGTTTTTTTTTTTTTGTCCTTGGCTATCTCTACTGACAAAATCTGATGAAGCTGAATACTTCTCAACCCAACCTAGTGCTGGAGAGATGTATCTAGTGCTTTTATTCACTCACCCAACATCTAGTCTTGTACTTCTTTTTCACAGATTCCATGAGCTCAAGAAGAAGGAAAACTAGCAGCAGTTACGGTGCCACTAGCTTTATAGACCTCTTTGCTGTCCTTCCTTTAGTTTCTTCCCAAAGTATTTCCTGCAAAGAATCTGATAAACCATTTATTGCTCCTCTCCCAGAAGATTCTCTTAAAAGGCTCCAACAGTGTTAAGTGGAGGAGTATCAGATTCTGTTACTATAACAGTTGCCTCATGACTTAAAAATATATGCATTATTTGGGAAAGAATCCAAAATTACCAATATACAAAGCCCATATAGTACATTTTAAAAGCTCTTTTAATTGTACAGATGTTAAGCATTACATTTTACTTTGAAAGATTGAGTCTTCTGAGAATAAATCTGAGACCAGGCATAAAAATAACTATAAGCTAATTCAACTCTGAAAACCCTAGAATTTTAATGGTTAAACATAAGAAGGTAGGAAGACAGTAATGGTCCGGTCCTATCCAGTTGAAAGCACTGGGCTGGTTTGTGTCTTTTAGCTTTGAGGACACTCAACAGCTAGAACTGGTGGGTACAGCTTCAGGCTGTTGAGATGCACAGACTTGTGCTCTCAATTACTCTCATTTGCAGCTGCACACATTATCAATATGGTAATGTCCAGCTGTATGTGAAAATGGACCATGATGTAAATGTACACAGAAGAGTTTAACACAGATATCTCATTTTCAATGGTGCCTGCTTGGCAATATGGCTATCTTGGAATGAAGGCAAGGAGACGGTCTGCTAACTGGAAGCAGTGGTCGAATCCCCAGCACCAGCCTGTCCTCCTTCATCTGTTTTATTTCAATAGCCAGGAGTAAAGCCAGGAGTTTCAACAGCCAGCAGCTCATCAAGTTTTTGCTGAGGCATGTCTTTAAAGGTGATTCTCCAAAAATATGAGGGTGAAAAACATTAAATGGAGCAAGAAATCCTTGTAAAATTACAAACAGCTTCTACCCCTCTAGAAACATTCAAAACTTGCTCAGATCTTTACTGCAAGAGCTTTTTTCTCTTATTTCTCCTTTTCTGCCTAAATATCCTCAGGTTCTTGAATGACTGAAACCCACTAAGAAAGACAGATGGCCTTTTGATAATTTCTAATGGAATGTGTAATCTGGGATTCCCTCCCATGCTGAACTCTGTGACCTAGAATGAATATGTGAAATTTCAGAAGTGTAGTTCAATAATTAAATGGAAATATAACAAAGTAATCGAGCTGTTCTATTGCAAGCTTACACAGAGAGCTACTAGTATCAGAGTAAAATTGAAGATTTTACATGGGCAATGACTTTAGTACAGAAACATGTATAGAATATTTGAAAAATATGTTCTAATTTTTAAGAAAAAAATACGTGTAAGGTAGTCTTCTTTCCAAAATAGTTAACTAATTGCACAGATTAGCAGGGTCATTGGGATCCTCAAATGCATTATGCACTATTCTTTCAAATGCAATTAGGAGCATTCAATTTAAGAACCAGTCTAAATGGCCTCATTTTACTCCATTATTTCAATCTAGCTAAGAGTAAATCAGTGAATAAATCAACATTTCACCATTAACTGATTGTTATGGGATTAACAGGAAGCTGATATTACCAAGCAGTTCTTTATAGATTGGCACTCTACTGTAATAAGCCTTGTTCTGATTAAGCTACCAGTGTGTTTTTGCGCTATTTCATATTTCTATGTGTTCTTATGTGCTCCAAAAAAGTGGCAGTGACTGAAGAGGATACTCTATATGGCCCAGACAAAGCCCATAATACTCCTCACTGGTCCACACAATGTGTTCGTTGGCTTCTTTAAGTTCTTCTTTACAGTGCTTCTACACTGCATGACAAATTGAGTTCACTGGCTGTGTTTGCAACTCTTCCAAGCCTTTTAGTCCTCAAAATATAACTAGGAGGAATTAACCACAATAAAAGCCTAAAGCCCCGAACGCTGACTTCCTGAGCTAGGAAAACGAATGCCCTGAGTGCTAAGATTAAAAACACTTTCCCCTTTAGGTAGATCAGCTCGCGGAAGGAGACACAAAACAATTATCTAGCATGTTCCACATGCGTAAGCATCTGACAGCAAGCTGTAGGCAGGCTCCAACCTGTCACATGCAAGAGTGGAATAGTCACAGGAAACTTTTATGGAAGTCTTAATATCTACTGAATAATTTTGAAGTGTTTGACACTTCAGCAAAGGGGCCACTTGCACAGGAGCCAACCAAATTAACAAGAATTAGAGTAGCAGAGAGCATTATTTGAGTTTTTGTACAGTGTCTTGCCCCAACTTCCTCCCAAAAATTACTGCCTCCACCTAAGGTGTTTCCATCAAAACAATATCAGATTATGTAAAAAGGCAAAGGGAAATATTTAGTGAAACAATAAGATGAGCTGCTTAAAAATATTTCAGTCTACAGCTGATGGACAACTAGAAGTAATGAATAGACTACTAATCATTAACAGATGTCTCTAGTTTCAGGAAGAGATGACCATATTTACCCTCTAAACAGACCAGAAGTCAGCTGAAACTTTGCAACAAGATTGTTCCATGTCTGCGACACTGGCAGAGCAAAGGACAAATAGACTTAGTTTTCCTGAATGGAGCAATGTCAGACCAGTGTAGTAAATGTAAACCCCTCAAACATGATTCCAGAAACACCAGTAAAGGAAAGTCCCTTAGCATGTACATTTCAGAACACAAAAACTGCTATCTAATATCCCTGGAAACTATGCGAGCAAAGCCAAACAAGCCCTGCAAACCAGATTGAATTCACATACATGAGAACAAGACTACACAGTTTCCAATAGCAGTGTTTCACAAAATAGCCATCTCATCTTCAACCTCTCCATCTTCTTCTTTAAGGCCTATCTTCAAAAGTCTATCAAAAAACCCAGCCCTGGAAACTACTATTTGTAACTCAACTGAGTATTAAGAGTTGTAGATTCAAGGGCAACACTGGTTTTACAACACTTCAAACTCTGGTTAAGCCTTCCACAGAAGCTTGCTGACAGGGTTATTTCTGTATTTTACACTGAACAGTTGTTGGATGCAGATGGGCATCACACCACGACTGCTGATCCGAACAGAGAGAGGGACCACCTGAATCACATTTTCTGCAGACTTGGATTCCAGGGTGAGCAACTGGCCTGGGACCAGGACCTTTGTAGACTTTGAAATGGAAAACTTTATTATGGACCTCTTTCAGGCTCAGGCTTAGGATAGGTATCAAATGGCCTTGCTCTTTCCAGTGGTGGACACATACAGACATGGCGAGAGGCAAAGCTTAAGAGGCCTTGGGAACTTCAGAAGAAAAAAACTAAAATCCTTATGGCACCCTCGAGGCTTACTGATGTCCAGCTCCAATAGCAAAGGCCAAATCAAACTCACATCCAAGGCATCAGATCTTGTCCAAAACTGCCCAGTCTTGCAGCTATACTATGTGGAAGCTGCACAATAAAAGTACAATGAAAGTGCTTCTGACAAACAATGAAGACAAAGATGTTATCCACTTGTGTATGGTCCTAGCTTCAGATGATTTCTCAAAAATCCACCACCTCTATCTTCTTCTACAAGGCGACAGATTCACGTATTTCTCTGCCTCCTGCACTACACTGTATTGTATCCCTTTAGGACACAAGGACACCGAATTGTCTGCTCTTTAACTAAGTTTCTACTTTGTACAGCGGGGGAAAAAAAAGAAGGGGTCGTTTCAACAACTTAACAAAGTGTTCTGAAAGGGGATACTTTCAGAATACAAACTATTTTGAGGAAAGGTTGGTATATTTTATTTTGGAAAGCACTTAGCACGTTTGTATTGACAGTGGAAAGACAGATAAATACCATGGTAACATAAACCAGAATATACATCTTCCCTAACATGAAATAATAAAATAGAATTTAAAATGCTGAAATAATAGAAATAAGAATAAGCTAATAGTTAAGATCTGCTTTTTCAGATGGAGCAGAATACTTGTTCTCCCAGATCATAAGCTAATTATTGCCTTTCTGGAACAATATAAAGAAGCAGAATATAACAGTCTAGGAACAGCTACTGTCTTTAAAGATTACTACAGGAAGGAGAATACTAATTCAGAGGTCAAGCATTTGGGGCTTGCATTAACAAAAATTAGTCAAATAAATAAAGCAGTTACTGAAATAGACTGGGGGAATTTGTTGGAGCCAAACTGACCAAGTACACTGCCTTGCCTGCTCTGTTCTGCATATTTAACTATCTTATTAACTAGACAATGGATTCACTAATTTATTGATTGATTGTTGCACTCATTCTCTCTTTCTGCTTTTTGTTTTGCTGCCAAATTTATCAGTTTAATTGCACAACTTTCTCCCTAAGTGATTCATTCCCTAATCAACCCTCTCATTCAGTGACAAGCCTGTTTCTCGCCCAGTTCACCGCTCAGCTGAATCCCAAGCCTTCACCTGCCTGATCTTCTTGGCATGCGTGACAAGTTGTGGGGCCCCTCGGGGTTCAGACTATGGGTTCTGCTTGATGCTTTGGACAATAGGAGAGTTGATATTTATTCTACATGTGCCTGATGAAAACCTGCATTGTAAATTGGCAGCGATCTGCTTTTCATGTTCCGATAGTGAACCAGAGCTACAAAAGGTCACAGCACAGGGGCTGTAAAAAGCCAGTGATCCTCTGTTTATAGGACGCCTCTTTTAGACAACATGCTTACCTACATGAGAACTGACTGCTATCAGACTGCTGAGGTAAAACTGCTTTTCAAATCTTAATTACAAAAAACAGGCAAATCTGCTTATTGCAAGTCCAGAGGAGGATACTTTGACTACCTGACTATCCTGGCTAGTTGGCCAGCTAAAAAGGGCAGCAAAAGCCACTTAACAGTTAAATTAGGTTGCTTAAGGCCTTGTTTCTTCAAGTGTTGAGTACCTCCATGGAGGGATGAGCCACCACTGCTCCGGGCAGCCTGTTTCCATGCTTGACCATCCTTTCTGGAAGATTTTTTTCCCTATCTCCAACCAGCATTTCCTCTGGTCCTCATGACTGCTGCCCATTCACCTTTTGCAGTGCACCTCTCAGAGGAGCTGGGCTCCATCTTCTTTCTCCGCAGTTCGTCTGCCAGTAGCACACGAGAGCAGACAGATACACCTCACCCTTCTGTACGCCACGCGCTCCAGCAACACAACAATACAACAGCAAAATGAGAAACTGCCAGATGCTGAGAGCACCAGAAGGGGAAGAGTGGTTGGACAACCCCAACCTGGGGCTAAACGAATAAAACAACAGGAGAAACTGCCAGATATGACATGGGGGGAAAGAGATGTATTGGAAACTCTTCTTGGATGAAGGACAACAGAAGGCAGTGGGAATAGAAAAGATTCCCAGGTTTACCAGGGTCACTGGCTAGGGCCAGAATTTCTAAGCAATCGTCTAAAATCACCAAAACCAGGGCCAGTGAGGAAAGAGGAGTGGGTTGTTTGTTTCGGAGGGTGAAAAAAAGAAGAAAAAAGAAGTAAACCAAATGGTATGATTGGGAAGCTCTTGGGTGCCCATTAAAGCAGCCTTCCCCAGACTGACACTGCCCAGATGGTGACAACAACCCTGGTTTTCTGTCCAACTTGCCTCTGTGTTCAGGGAGACCTGGAAGGTTTCTCTGAATGTCAACAAGAAGGGAAGACCCAGAGGGGTCAGAGGATCTACCCAGCTCTCCAATATATTCCTCTCCAACCACAGGACTTCTTTCTTTCCCCTTTACTATTTGTTATTGTCAACTTTCTATCCTTTCAGTTGCCCCTACTCCATTGCACCATATCCTCCATCCTTCATGTTTACTTGATTTTCCACCTATCACCTCATTTTTCTCCACCTTTTTCTAGGTAAATTAAATGACAGTGCAAGCTATAACACCTTTTCATCCTTTTATCTACTATAGCTAATACTCCCTGCTTCCAAAGGGATAGCTTAAACCACTAGATCTTTGTTAGCGTCCTGTCTTAAGAAAGTGAGTCTTAGCTAGTCACATTACACGTCTGCCAATTTTCCATAACAATTCTTGAACCCATTTGGCTTTTCAAACAAATGTGAAGGAGCCAAGGACAGTTGAGCTCCTACTGGCCACTCAAGACAGGTGAAAGAAGGACCCAAATTAGTGTTCCCACTGGCAGAAAAGCAGTCCAAATTCACAGGTTATGTATTACCTGGCAGTAGCTGGCAGCCCAAGCCTCAGGCTCACCGCTCCCAGTTGGTGACAGTACTTGCTGGTTCTCCTCGAGTGGGAGCACCATAGGAGACATGAGGGAGAGACGGAGTGTTGCACAGGGATAGCTTAAATAAGAAGGGACACAAATCTGTAGGAAATTCTGCTTCTCAGGGAATTACTTACCTTTTAAATCCATGAAAAGCTGTCAAAAACCAAAAATTACATTAAATATTTCCACTGGTAAAGCTGCTCTCAGAGTTTTACAAGTGTCAGGTTGGAAGTAATTACTTAAAATCAGATTTGTGAGTAAAAGCAAACTTATGCTGTTTCAAATTTGTAATAGACTAATTTTTAAAAAATTAATTAGAAATTAAATTGAAAATAATTTACAACTGCACTGTTGTTGATCGGGTACTTTGTCTTAATATGAGAAAATAGCTACAGGCAAAAGCACAATTAAATAATACACATGTATCTTTACCTCGAGAATATGCTCTCTGAGTTTAGTGGTACTACATTTGGCATCAAAATTAAACATGCACAGCACCACAGTATGTAGCACCAGAGATTGTTTTATTTTTAAAACAGCTTTAAGTGGCAGAAACTTAACAAGAATGCAGTTTCGTTGTGAAGTGACAGGAAACAAAACCTGCTTAGACCAACTTCAATCTACTAAATCAATGCAGATCACTTTATTTCGAAAAGACAGCCAAGATCCAAAACAAGCTGGTTTCCTACGCTCATATCTAAGCATCCTAAGGGAGGAGTCTCAAAGGCATCTCAGTGACTTCGGTGCCCAAGCCCCTCAGACATAGCACACAGCCACGTCTCCTAGAGCAGCCCCTGCGCTGTTGGGCTTAACTTCTCAGCCTTCCTAGGCACGGGAGATGCAGCACACTTACAGCTGGCCCTCTTTGCCAGCCCTTGCCTTCCAGCTTTTTGGACAAATGCTTGGGTTTCTCGTTTGTACTGATGTTGGGAAAGCCCTGGCATGGACCCAGGCTCTCTATCTCTACAGCACGTGTGAACATTTTAAAATGGAGTTTTCTGAGAGCAAAGTCATTTCTCTGTGAAATGTGAAATTTTAGGACGTGTTAGGAAACAAACTGAAAAGGTGGCCACAGGTCTGCCACATTTGAAATTTAAGATGATACAGTGTGAACATTTATAAACATTCCAACTTACAAACGGCTTAATCAGTAAATCCAATTTCATTATTTTACATACCTTTTCCTTTTTTTCTGCTTTCACTATATTCACACCTTAACATCCCAGGCTCTTCTCAGCTCTCTGCCACCACCTCCCTGCCTACTTTCAGCAAAACTCCCCACATCTCTCCAGGTCTCACTCTGAACACACTGCTTCATCTTTAGCTCCTGCTACCAACTTCAACTTTGGAAATTCAGCAAATTAAAGCTTTCAGAATTAAAATATAAAAGACCACACATCTGCAACAGCACCTGTGTAGTGTCTATATCTACAGCAGAGACCTACGCTTGCTATTTGCTGTCACCTCTGTTCTCCAGGTACACATGGGTTTGCCTCTGGATATGTACTGTGTCCAAATATGTTAATATAAATATAAATTTCACAAATCACAAGACTCTAGCAGCTCAGTGTTGAAATCAAACAGCAAACACCATGAAATCCTGATAAAAACTGGAGAAAGGACATGACTGATCTTGTGTTCTGCACAGTAATGACCATGCTTCAGTCTTAGTTTTAATAGAATTCACTGTTACATGAGGAACATTATCAAATCCTAGAAAAGTACTTGAGATCCAGCCACATCTGCACAATTTCCTTTTGGTGAGGATTTGCTCAAATTCACTCCATGCAGGAGAATCATGACTGCCCACAGGCCTGGGACAGGAGGACCTGGCACAGGAAGGCCACGAAGATGATCAGAGGGCTGGAGCACCTCTCCTATGAGGACAGACTGAAAGAGTTGGGGCTGTTCAGCCTGGAGAAGAGGAGGCTCCAGGGATACATTATAGCGGCCTTCCAGTACCTAAAGGCGGTCTACAAGAAAGATGGGGAGAAAATCTTTAGCAAGGCCTGTCGCAATAGGATGAAGTGTAAGGGTTTTTAAATACAAGGAGGTACATTCAGACTAGACACAAGGAAAAAAATTTTTACACTGAGGGTGGTGAAGCACTGGACCAGGTTGCCCAGAGAGGTGGTGGATGCCCCATCACTGGAAACTTTCAAGGCCAGGTTGGATGAGGCTCTGAGCAACCCAATCTGGTTGGAGATACCCCTGTTCCTTGCAGGGGGGTTGGACTAGATGACTTTTAAAGGTCCCTTCAGACCCAAACTGTTCTATGATTCTATGACCTTCCTAGCCCAGGAGGTCCCAGTCCTCCTGCAGCCACAGCCCCTGGCCAGGGGGTCACATGGAAAATATAATGCTTCTCACAGGTTTTGTTTGTTAGTAGCAAAAGGAGTGAGTAGCAAGTAATTGAAAGACCTTTCTCTCTTGCTTATCTATGCCTTTTGTGAAAACACATCAGCCACTGGAAAAGATGTTTACAAGCAGGCGTTAGCACATTGCAGTCTACTCAAGTTTTGTGGAAAAACTGAGTAAATACATATGTAATTAATCTTTCATCTTCCTTGGGACTCGCTGGTTACCGGAACAAAGGAAAAAAACACCAGCATTTTCAGGCCAAGCAATTTTATTTGGTATATTTCGTTTTACAAACAGAAAAAGTATTGTTTCTCTAAAATTAAGGACAGACTGGAAGGTTGTGTGAGGTCTAAACAGGACTGCATGGTTAATCATCTGCGGTTAGGGTAAAAGCGCAATGGATCTTCTCTGACTAAGGTGCACCAGATATTTCTTCTTATTTTTTTTTAATCTCCAACTCTTCACAAAACATGCTTGTGTTCAAAACGAGATGTTTTCATAAGCAAGCTTTTGTGCACAACAGCGCTTCAGCTGTATTTCAGAAATTAAGAGTCATCCATCTGAGATCTGCTTTAATGACTAATGTCTGTACCATAGAGTTTCAAGTACAAAGAACTACCACCAACTGGTAGAGCCAAGCTTTCGGTTGCCATGCAACACCCCTGTCGCAGGTTTCCCTTCATCTTCTAGTGCTTTTACTCCGGCTCTGTTCTTCATGGATGAAAGTTATGCAATGCTTTCTAGATACTTAACAGCAGATGTATTAAATTTCTAATCTGATATAAACCAGACTGCAATTTTCTACTGAAAAAAAATTCACAGTAATGAATTTAATAATGTTTTAAATTATAGTCTTTGATAGCAGAGTATCTAGTTTTCAAATTTACATTATGCTGATTTTCCTAGCATATGAATCAGTGACAACTCCCTTTTCTCTATGTCTTCTTTTAAGTGCCTGTGGGATTTTGCTGATATTTTGAGGAGGGAAAGACCTTGTGCGAAACTTTGCAAAACCACTGTTGACACGCTAGTTGGTGGCAAATGCAGAGCACTTGCTCATCGGGAGACAGAGTTGAACACCATGACTGCTGCGATGTTAGGTAGCTGCTAGTCACTTTGTCCCCTTTGTGTTGACCAGACTAGAGATGTAAGCCAAAACCTCTTCACCTGAGTTGCCATAACAATCAGGAGCAAAGGATTTTGCTATCAACTTGAATGATATTTGAAACAAAGAAATAGACATAAATTACTTGCTATTTTTCAATGAGACTCTGAGTCACGGAGTGGTCTATGCTATTGCCTTTTAGTTCAGAGAATATCTTCCTGTTTTGGAAAAGAGTGATTTAGTATTACTAGTGAACTGTAACCAAAATTTAGAGTAATCTAGACATACTAATGCAGCTACACATTCACACAAGGCTCCAGAGTAGCTCTGCATTGGCACAGGCAGCCATTTCTAAGCACAACAGATACCAGCCATCCAGAAGACAGTGCTGTCACATACATAAAGATTATTTTCCTTTCTTTTCCCTACATGGATGAATGCACAGGTTCTCTCGTGGTGCTTCTGAAATCTGTTTGAAATGTATGAGCCTAATTCTATAAATTAGTGGAATAGCTTAAATTTCACACAGGGTGAAACTGGTGTTAAATTTTGTCTCTTTGCTGTGGCGATGAATATTCATAACTTTTGTTCTGCTATCTGGGTAATAGTATTACATACTAGTGTTTTTTACAATGAAATACATTTTTGAAAATAGACTATTTATCTAAATTATGTTCAGAAACAGTCTAGAAAGATGTTGCCCATCTACTTATTTTTGTCAGTTGTTGACCTGAGATTCATAACAAGTTTTACCATGCGATGCATTTGTATGGGTTCAATGACTCTCAATACAACTGTTACACTTTGTAAGGCGTAAAGCTTAATAGGTGAAAGTCTTTTTTAAAGGCAATAGCACTTTAAAATGCTGGCATTTTATAAAGTGCTTTTTGCTTTTTCCCACTGAAAGCTTCTTTATGACGCAGATGAGTCAAAAAAAAAAACAGAATAATTTTCATTGCATTCAGAGTCTTTGAGCAAAAACTAATGTGTCCCCTGGTTCTGAGAAACATCACGTAAACCTTCTCCTGTGTGGACTTTCCTATGAGCCATTCTGGTTTTTTTTGCAAGCAGCTTCTTCTCCTTCTGCACTTACCAACACTGGGTCAACCCCAAAAGTCTTGCTGGGAGCTCCCAGTGCTCATTAGTCCCACACATTTCCGCTCCTTGCCCTATGGTTCCTATGGAGAAGAAATGCTTGGGGGTCAGAAATGAGCCCTGCTCATCCCTGGCATCCCTGTACACCTAGCCCTGACTTCAGACCTGTCCTCTGTTGACATTAAAAGCCGAGCAGACTACTTTCAAAGCAATTCAAATCAAGCTGGTCGCCTTAGCATTTTGTGTCCTTCTTTTTTTCTTCACAGCTGTTCCTAATTTTCTTGCATCATTTTTGCAATAGCAAGGCTGCTGAAAAAATCGTGGCCTTTATCCAACATGTAGAAAAGGTTTTGTCTTTGCTGCTGTGCCATTGTTACTCTGCTGATTGATCGCAAACTCCATGCATTATATATCCTTTATGTGAGTTCAGAGAAGTGCAATCAGTGCTTAGCTGATAAAGTCGGTAAGTCTGAATGTAAAATTTTCAGAAATCCTGACTCCGGTTTGGGCTGATAAAGTATAGCAGTTAAGTGCATTTGCCAAGACAGGCTGAGCATAATACACAGGAGAGAGCATAATACACAGGCTTTTGTTAAGGAGTGTTTAATTTGACAATGACCACCTATCAGCAGATATTTTCTCTTTCTCTGAATAAAACCTTTACCCATGCTCTTTGCTTTATGTTGTTTCCCAAGCTTAGGATTCACTTATACAACAAATAACCTATTAGCTGGCTCTTAAGCCTCTCCGTCTCTATGAGGAGCATGCTGGGGGTGTTAACATCTCACAAAGCAGAGCTTTTCACTGCTGCCATTTTCATGGTTTGCTCAGCCCATGGCCTCCCAGGCTTGGGAAACAGCGAGACGTCTCTGCGCAGACGAGGTCTGCATCCCTCCCGCACAAATAGAACCAGGGCAGATGTTTCCACCACAGCATTTCCCCATGTCTCACCTGTTCGAGAGAGTCCAGAGGAGGCCACAAAGATGATCAGAGGGCTGGAGCATCTCTCCTGTGAGGACAGGCTGAGAGAGTTGGGGCTGCTCCGGGGAGACCTTACAGCAGCCTTCCAGTAGCTACAGGAAAGATGGGAAGAAACTCTTCAGCAGGGCCTGTTGCGATAGGACAAGGGATAATGATTTTAAAATAAAAGGAAGCAGATGCAGATTTGATGTAAGGAAAATTTTTTTACCATGAGGGTTGTGGAACACTGGAACAGGTTGCCCAGAGAGGTGGTTGATGCCCCATATCTGGAAACATTCAAGACCAGGTTGGACAGGGCTCTGAGAAACCTCATCCAGTTGGAGATGTCCCTGTTTCTTGCAGGAGGTCTGGTCTAGATGACCTTTAAAGGTCTCTTCCAACCCAAACTATTCTGTAATTTTATGATTCTATGTCACAGACCTGGTGGAGGTCCCCCTTCACAAACAGGGAGTTGATACACGTTACACCCAGGTCCCATTGTAGGTAGGAGACATGCAGCAAAGTACAGCCCCAGGACAAACAGAGGCTATGTAAATCCTTGGAAGAAAAATCTGGAGCCCGTCTTACAGTGAGCAACCCATCCCCTTCAGCCTCAAGCTGGGTTGCAGTAGGTCAAATTCAATAATTCCTGACGCTGCTCTTCCCTGGTTACACCTATGCTAGTAAAAGAAATGGGGAGGGCACAGGCTTGGCTCTCGCTTTCCATCCTCTGTTGTGTTTGCCAACTCAATTGCCAGCCTCTGTGTCAGCCTGTACAAACCAGCAATCTCCCAGATGATGCCCAGGTGTGGCTCAAGAGAGCATATATGCTGTGGAGGCTGTCCATCAGTAGCAGAGACACACAGTTTGCCACAGTATTTGACTCCAGGGCCAGCACACAGGCCCTTGCTTTGCCTTGTTTGGTGGTGTAAGCAGAGCCTGAGAGCGTACGGCCAGCTTTGCATGGAGCTACTGGATTCAGGAGTACGCAGCTGTCAACCTTCGCTGTTTCCAGGATGCTAATCTTGACTCAAGAGCTGGCTGTGTTCCAGCAATGCACAATGTCTTTCCTTTCTGTATAACAATGTGATGAACCGTTGGGCTTTACTGTCTAAAAGGTGGTATTGTACACAGGTATGTCCTTTCCCCTCCCCCATTAAAAATAGCAGCAAAATAAAGCAAATTACAGAAAGTTGACATGCCAAAAATATGTACAGCAACCTGGCACTCATATTGTGCTTCCCATTTGTCTGTGACGCAGAAGCTGTATCGCAACATGCTGCATGAAGATTTGGGCATCAGCATGTGCACGCGTGGAAATGTCCACCTGCGTACGTGCCCATGTGTTAAAGCTGAGAGGATTTTGGCAGGTAGTGTTGCCATAGTTCTGCAAGTCCCTCCTCTGTCATACAAATATTGCACTACTCTAAAATCCTATATTTTAGCCTTCTTTATACCACTTCTTTCTAGTGAAACCTTAGAAGTTTCACTTCTTGCTCTCTGCTTAGTCTCTAACTGAAACTGGGAAACAAGCATTAGTGTTTATACTGAAAAACCTGGAAAGGAGAAACATCTATGTATCATTTAAAATAACCATGTCAATTTAAACAATTATGGTAAGAAATTAGATCGCAGATGTCTTTTCCAACAGTGAAACAAACATTTAACATTGGTTAATCTCCTATCGATCATGTGTGAATTGATTCTGAACGGACAAGCAAGTCCATATTTGCAGTGCATGACAAACACATTACATGAAGAGAATAAAATCTGTAGCTTGGGCGACATTCTAATGTGCATGATGAAGGACAAAATAGGAAAGATTTGTGGGTATAATGAAGAAAAAATATACAATAATTGACAGTACAGAGTCACATGAAAAATCCATGGTTTTGTAAATGAAGATGTGTCAATTAGGCAATGATTTCCTTAGTTTGCAGTTAGCTGAGCAGACTCATAGGTAAAAATGATTGTGGATAACTTATTGAAACACTATCAAAAGTATCCCCAAACCCTGGGAGTTCGGATAGTCTATTTGCTTGAAGTCTAGTTCAAAGCACAAATTTTCAAATTTGTTCCAATTAAAAGGAAAAGAAAAGAAGAAATCAGAATTGAAGTGGCTAGAATGCCTTTTTTTATATAAGTATAGAGAACTGAGAATTAAATTTCTACCTTGGGCACTAAGTTAACACTTCAGTTAGGCTATGGTAATGGTGCTACTCCTTTTACTCAGAATTTTAAAATTTTTGTAGGTGATATGTTTATATTGAGTAGCTTTCAATGGTGAAAGTGTAACTGAGACAACATAAATATTTTAATAATGCATTTAATACAGGCAGTATTGGTATAAATTTTGACTTTTCTAGAATGGTTAATAGCAGAAGAAGCCCAGGTCAAAATAGACTTTCCTTTTTTTAAAGAAGAGCACTTCTCTTTTTTTGGTGACTATTCTCACTTGTTTATTTCCAGCTATAAATATCAAGTTCCAAAATACCCTACTTGTCAGTCAAACTATTGTTCTGATAAATTGCATAAATAAATGTAGCAATGTGTTATTAAAATTGCACATACATATATAACTTTATATGAAGGCAGCATGTTTAGAATGACAGCAGTAACCTGACCCATATCAGAGTCAGAACACAAACTGGACATGGGACTGCAGTGCAGGGGTTTGATGTACATAGACAGAGACACCTCGGTTTTTGCAGTGATGCTAATGCCGGCCATCCCAACAACATTCACTCCACTGGGAAAAACACAGCATCAGGAGTTTCCTGACAAACCACAGAGATCTCATGAATCTCCAAAGATGTGGGGTTTTTTTTCCTATCATGTATTTAGCACATGTTTTCTTCTACATATAAGACATTAAGCTCTGCATGGCGTATGATACCCTGAAGGTCCTGCTTGCCAGAGACACCACTAGCAGGGCTTGCCTGTCAAGCTGAGCTTATTTCTGTGGGTCCAAGTAAGAAATAAATGTGTCATGGTGGATAGACATACTCTGTTTATTAATACTATTTTGAACTAGGAAGTCACAAAACCTACTTATTATGAGTGATTTATTGTTTAAACTCTATGAAAAAAATAAAATCTTGGCTATTCCATAATTCAGACTATTAAAGTTCTTTCCAAAAGTAGGATAAGATCCTTCACTGTATTTAATCATGGTGACAGCCAGGCTGTCCTGATCTGGGTCACAGTTACTGTGTTCTTTTTTTTTTTTTTTTTTTTTTTTTTTTTTTTTTTTTTTTTTTTGACTCCTCTAGTGCAGAAAAGGAAAAAATAAACTCCTCCCTGGGGTGGTCAAAAGGGAGAAGTAGCAAATGTCTCCTACAGCATCAGGAAGATCCATTCAAGATTTGCACCATGCACTTAATGCAAGACCAGTTTCTCCTGTTTCAGGAAAATGGCCACAGAGGCCTCAAACCCCGCAGAAGCAGGTGGTGATGACTGCTTGTGATGTTCCCATTCTTCTCTTAAATGCATGAAAGCTCTGTTGCACACACTCTGGGGGGGACAGTCTGGGGTGCGTTAGGCAGGTATGCTTTCAAGTAGTTGAAGTATTGGAGCTGAGCACAGCCCTTCTGTGCAACGTATCTCTCTGGTAAAAAGTACTGCTTTAGCAGATTCTTATATAGCAACTGATATTGCTTACCAGCACAACGTGGGTTTGACTGTTTCTGCCACAAGAGTAGCCAAGGACTCTAATTTCCCAGTGGATACTGGGGCCAGTTTCAGACAAAGACAACTCGAACTCAGCTGTTCATCCTGGGACAGTAATACCGTCTCCATAGGGGTCATAGTCACAGAATCAGAGGATCATGGAATGGTTTGGGTTGGAAGGGCCCTTCAAAGGTCATCTAATCCAACCCCCCTGCAAGGAGCAGGGACATCTCCAACCACATCAGGTTGCTCAGAGCTCCGTCCAACCTGGCCTTGAATGTTTCCAGTGATGGGGCATCTACCACCTCTCTGGGCAACCTGGTCCAGTGTTCCACCACCCTCAGTGTAAAAAAAATCTTCCTTGCTGATGCTTTTCCAGAAACATGCAAAACCCCCATGTCTCCTCAGTAAATAGCACAGTGGGCAGAAACCACATTGGTCTGTTATTATGCAGTATGGTCTAAAGGCCAGTAAATTCCTGGATTGATTTACAGGTGTCAGTTGCAGAATCACTCTACTCATACAACACTAAAGAGTTTGGAGTTTTTAATCTGCTCAGCTTTCTGTGCATGTAACACAGCTGGCACAAAAAAGAAACCCAAACTGGGTCTCCTGAGGAGGTGGGCTGGCCTAGCGCTCTGCTTGGAGATTGCTCGCAGGCTTTGAAACACCCCACCACATTTTCTCTACGTCCCCCCATCTCCTGGTGCATTTGGATGTCCAGGACTTCCTGAGCATTTCAATTTTTTGTTTGTTTAAATATCATTTCACAAGTGGTGGAGTGGACATTGACCACATAAGAACTGTTGGTTAGATAACTTTATGTGTTTATGCCACATCTGCACTGGTGTTTGTCACTCCCTGAAGAGGGGAGGTGACAAATAGGAGAGGGGAGGTGGAGTTGCTGGAGTTGAGAGGCCACCCAGCCTATCTGAGGACAAGAGGGACATGGACCTTAAAGCGTGGGTGGTATTATTCTGCTTGGTAGACAGTCCCACTGTTAGGACCATTGCAGGGCATGGTAAATGGAACATGGTTCAAGCCCTCTCCCTCCTCCAAGGCCCAGCATATTTAATAGCATGGCTCACAGCCGGCTGATCCCTTGCTAAGGAGCTCACACTGGACAAAACTTTCAGAACTGCCAGCCTAAACATGGGGCCAAGAATCTCCCTCTCTGCCACATTGGTTTTTCAGAGGTGTTTTTCCTGTCTGACTAAAGGAAAAACCTTTTTCACCTTACTTATAGCCTAAAAATGCTAGACTGAGGTACTTAAAGAGAGGATGCTCTGATTAGCACTCAGGGGTATGATCTGACAACAAGCAGCCTCAAGGTTTTTTTGCAGCACAGTCCAGACTGATCTTTGCTCCCCAAATATGTTCGAAGAATAATAATTTTCCAGCAGCTGCAGATCTACCAGCATGCAAGAAGGATACTGAGCCATGGATGCACCTCTCCGTGGCCTCTGGGGTCTGTCACCGGGAGTGGCTCCTGCATGGCCTTTGCTGGCTTTGAGTTGATGCAATAGGAGGGCAGTAATAAGCTTTTTTTTGGGCAGCAGCTGTGCTACAAACACATAAATCACACCTTTTGATACCCAAAAGTATGAGGAAGCTGTCCAGGCTACAACGGATGCTTGGGCAGTTCACCCTACCCTGAATGTCACTCAAGTGCCCTGCCCAGAATTACTTTTATCTAGTCCTCCAGAAGTTTTTGCTGATGGTAAATGGGCCAAACTGCCCTCAACTGCAAGACCATCACTTCAGAAAAACGTGTGGGGACAAAGGAAGAGATGAATAAAGGAAGAGATTAACAAAGAAAGAGATGAGTGTAAGCCCTTCCGAAACCCTGGTCTTCCTTGTCTACACTGCATCTCTGCTAGTCCAAGTGATTTCAGGAAGATGTCTGATAGGTTTCCCAGAACTTTAAGCATGTCTACGCAGCCAAGCAGCTTGATGATAGTGGAAAAACTGTCCCCATTGCCCTGCATCTCCTCTCTGGGCACAGTTACCCTTGGGCTTTTAGCTTTTGTCACCAGTTGCTTGCAATGGGAAAGTTGTAGGCATTTGCTAACAAAATATTGTCAACGACCCATGAGAGCATGGACTGAGGGGACTGTGATTTATTAGCACCAAAAGCCTCTCATAGACATTGAAATCAGAGCATTGCTGGATTTTTCTCTCCCAACGTAGAGGCATCTGACTCCTGAGCTGCCATAGTTTGCAGTCCACAGTTAAGTTTAACTGCTTCATTTTTTTCTTATCATCTCTCCCAGAGCAGTGATGCTCCCCTGTGGAGCATCTTCTTCCTCATAGTTCATAATTTGTAGTTTCTAAGTAAAACTCTTGACAAAATCAAGGAATATTTTGGAGAATTAACCAGGACTATTGGCTCTCTGTCCTCCTATATCTAATCTGTTACCAGTCCTTGAGTTACCTAAGTGAAAATTAGCTTTGTTACCTCCACACTATATGACTATACTGGCCATGTGCCTTGACCAAAGAGTTCGGGAGCACCTGATGTGAGTAAGAAGCTCAAGACTGGATTGGTTTTTGTGAATGGTGGCTCTCAGAACAAGCTGCTTCTCTTCTCAATACAACAAAGACTAACAGTATTTTGCTTCAAATGGCTGATCAGCCCTTTCAGGTTAGGTGCTGCAGTTCATATGTTGAGTACTTCGCTTGTTCCTGTTTGGTGTTATTTATAACAAATTTAAGAGCCTGCATCACATTATTTCTAAATCCCCCCCCCCCCAAAATCTGCAGTACTAATTAGAGGATAGTTATCCCAGCTTGTAACCTTTTATCTTTGCTGGATACTTCCATTTACCAGCAAGGAAAAAAAATAGCTTACTGCCGTCACTACCATTACAGCAATCAAATGTTGCGAGCTGCCAAACACAATTTTTTCCTGTGATAAAACTTATTTCTTTTAATAAGAATAAATCTTTCCAAAGGACATTTTCTTTCTGATGTGAACAAGTGGTTTGAAACAGAAGCACACACATGCCTATGTGACGTCTTTTTAACATCCGCTTTCTGGGCTCCAAGGAAACCAAGCGTGCACACAACATACAGAACTACAGAGGACAAGGTGGGATTTTTTAATTGCACTACAGCAATGCTCTTTTATCTATTCTGGGCTGTTGGATACCATTTTGAGATACCTGCTGGTGGCAACATCTTCACGCTGGTCTAATGTTAGGAAAATCATTATACTGCTTTCCGAGGTGCCTCAAGGGAGGGAAGCTTAGAATGAACATCTCCTCTCGTTTGCCACAGGCCACCACAGGAGGAGGTTCAGAGCGCAAAAGCACTGTGGACCTGCTCAGGAAGCGTGGTGAGCACTGCAGCAGTCAGCACCCCTGTGTTCAACAGAGAGCTTCTTGTCCACTGCAATTCACACAAAAATGTGCTGCTGCTTAAACCCTCAGAAAAAAAAACAAAACCAAAAACAAAACAAAAACAAACAAAAACAAAAACAAAAACAAAAACAAAACTTTTTCAAAAATGGTCCCCGGGCAGGTCTGCTGTCATATCACGGTCCCAGGACTACCTGACAGAGGGGATCCCAGGGCCCAGGTCTGTGGGGGCCAAGCTCAGAGCATAGATGATTGCAGGGTACCCCCTTCCCGGGACCCAGGGGAAGATCCCCCTCTCCAGAGTCGCACCAGTTGCACTTGGTAAGTGCACTGTGAGTGCGTTTTATTTGAGCAAGAACAATACACTAGCTGTGTCTGGATATGGGGTAGTACAGGATCCACATCTGAGAAAGCTTTTCCGTTGTTGTTTTGCTGTATTTTCTGACTGGGGTGAAGAACAATCCTGAACTCTTTGAGGATGCTTTTGGAGCCAAAGTTGTTTTCCCTCTGGTTCCACCCATATGAAAATGGAGGTTTTTTAACCAAGCAACGAGCACGAGCAGGTCAGCCGCTCAAAACTCCTCCTGCCAGGAGGCAGCTGCCCAGGCTCGAACAAAAGCGTCCTTGCAACTAACACTCCGAGTGATAGAGGAGAACAGAACGGGAATGTAAAATAGGGTTTTTAAAATGAGAAGCCATGCTCGAGCTTGGGCCTACAGTACCCTCTGCTAAAGGACAGAAATTCGTTCATGTGCAGTGCAGGTAGCTACCCAGAGGTTACCCTTAACCGCAGGCTTGAAGAAAAAAAGCTATAGTGGAAATGGAAAGGGGGAAAAGCAACATATCTAGAATGTGCAGAGTCAGTTCTAAGTATGCCAGGGTACAGAGAGCCAAGAAAGGCCTGTTAGCTCTGTCTAAAGGAGTGAAGGGAAATAAAAAGGGCATTTACAAATATCAGGGAAAAAGATATTTTTAATAAATCAAAGGGGCTGACTGCATGGGGATTCTGAAATGCAAAATATTAATTTCTACATTGAGTTTGCTTTAATTTAAAAAAAAATAGAGAGATCTAATGCTTTGGCTTGAATGATTTATGATGAGTAAATGAATACACAAATCACATACAATCATTCATTCATTCAAAATAATGAATAAGAAGAAAAAAGACAAGAACAGTCTGATCATACTTATCTGGTCTGATTTGCTGTTTAAGACAGCCTGTTTATTCTTATTGGAAGTAGAGCAGAGCATTAGCTTGTGGATTGAGGTGTCCGGCTCCTAGATGCCTCTTAGTGCACATCTGGAAAAAGTATTTTCCCTTTCCTGGGAACCAGTAGCTGGACACAGAATAGGCAAAGCTTTGTCTACATTTTCCGAAGAAACACAGTCCAGAGAGTGCTGGCTTTGTGAATCACATTATTTTCTGAATTCAAATCATTGTTTGCACAAGCCCTGTAACTCAGTGCTGGTTGGCTCAAAAGCAGGGTCCCAAAAGCCTTCCTCCCCGGGACTCTTCCCTGTGCTCAAGGAGAGGATGGCAGGAGCTGGGCCCAAGGATGTTTCTCTCTGCCCCATACTCCTCTGGGAAGTACATCTTTCCCTATCAGAAACCCATGTAAGAGTGAGTGTTGCTGCAATATTCCTGTTAGGCTTTTCCAAATCTGACTTACATTGATGAATGTTGAGTACACTCTTTTCCCCTTCTTTCGTCTTTCTTTCTTGTTGGTTTTTGTTTTGTTTTGTTGTTTTTTGGGGTTTTTTTTTGTTTGTTTTTCCATGACTTGTATATAATATTAGGAGTTCTGGGTAAGGAAGCAGGAAACAAATTTATCAGATATTATCTGGTATTTGATCAGTCAGCTCATGTTGCACAGTTGCAAATGAGGCCTCTTCTTCCAACCCTTCCACAGCAGATCCTATTTTAATAAGAGCAGAAAAGTCCCACTTCTTCCCAAAAGACTTCTGATTTGATCCCCTCTTTAGTGGAATATATTCCTTCAGACTAACTCTAACATGGTGGGAAAGTCAGGTCATCTACTTAGAGTGAACATCTGTATGAAATTTGGAAATAGGTACCACTTCCTCAGTGGCAGAGGAGCAGCAGATAAGGAAAGACTGTCCCACTTGGGCTCCATGTCGGACCCCAGGAACCCCTCCATACTCTGCTAATGGCAGACCTACCCCAAAACTTATTTCTACTGCAATGGAGCCAAAATCACATAGTAATCCTGTAAATGTCAAGAAGGAGAAAAAGCCAATTTCAGAAAAAAAAATAACCCAAACTTGTGTAATCCCAAAGAACAACAAATCTCCCTGAGGGCTCCAGTCCTTTGACACCAATCAATACCAGAATGAACACGGCACTCAGACACCGCTGGTGCATTTTGATGTGTTTGGCACCCGTGTTTCTGACTATCTTTCTCCTTGATTTTAGAACTTGCACACTAATAGAGTTCAGAGAGACTACCTCTCTGAAAAGAGGCGTGTGCAGATTTATTTTCATAACACAACGAGGTACAAAGGAGGAACAGTAATTTATTTAACATGGACAGTAATGCCTGTCTGAGGGTTACTTTTGTGAACTGCTTATTGTAGGCAAAATGTTAATTAATTGGGTATTTCAAGGGAATAGGCAGGCCTCCAGGAAGCCCTCTGATTTGTCTGACACAAGAAGCCGACGTTTGTCATCAGCAACAATCACAAATACAATTTTATAGTGGAGTTTCTTGTGTGCATTAAGTGGATTGTGTTTAATCCCCTGATGACGTGCAAAATGACATTAGTCACTATCACTTATAGAATGAATCACAGGCGTATCATTACAGAGTCAGCCTCCATGAGCACAGACTCTGGCAATAAAAAACAGTATGCCAGGCTAAATAAAGGGCTATTGACCGCTGTGATGGGGAAGAGAGAAGAGTTTTGCCCTTTTTCTTACTGTCCTGCCTGTAGAAGAATTTTATCGGGGCAACTGGCATCACTCAAGAGCTCCTGCCCATAAAACTTACCGCAAAAGGGTTTGTTTAAAAGCAGACTGCCCATGTCCTGTCACACGTGTCCGTGCTACCTTACCAAGCCCGTGCTGGTGGCAGATGGTACATAGGAACAAGAGGTGCAATGCATTGCCTCACAAACCAGCACCAGCAATCTTCTGTTGGCATTGGCATGGGATTTAAAATGCTGGTTTGGGGAAGAAGCTTAAGAGGGCTTTTTCATGCCAGCAAACCCTTAATTTTACATGCTCTTCCGGAGCTCCGTGGGGGCACAGCTATAACCAACTTCTTCGGATCTCCTCAAAAGTTTGGGTTTTAAAAGCTTCAGGCTCTCTTCTTAAAGAGTTCCTGCCTCAGTGTCCCCCACTGACTTTATCCCTGTCTATGGGAAAAAAGACACCATTTAAAGAAGATAAACTTCAAAGAAATTAGCACCTCCGCTACCTGTCTGACTACCAGCAGCACAACAGCCTCCACCTCACAGATGTACATATGAACGCAGACAACTCCTACGTTCTTGCACAGTGCTCATTACCTTCCCGACACACCAGAATGGCTCAGAAATAATTTAAGGATTCAATAAACTCATTAAGTACTTCCATTTACAACTTAGGATGCTATAATCTCATCTTGCTGATTTGCATAAATTAAATCTTTCTGACTCATATCATACCTGTTTCTTTCAACCTAGGTCTTTACTTAGGAGATTTACATTACTTCCTAATTGCATGTACTCGAATTTTCGAGACAGGTTTTTGTTAAAGTATTAAAATAATTTTAAAGATATGATTAATGGTTTGCCCTTTCTCATTAATTGGTCAGTCTCTCATTCTTTTCTACTTATAAACCATGTTTTTAAAGCAGGATAAGAAGTCCTTTCGTTACCTTTAGTTAAAGCTATTGCTGCTGTTGTGCCTGGACTGCTGGGCACCTTTAGTAGCTCTGTGCAAGGCACCTTTCATCAAAGATGATCTCTACTCTGAAAGGCTCAAACCTAAGGGCAGACAAAGAAATAAACTGACATTTAAATGAGAAAGACACAAATACAATCAACACACAAAGCAATTTGTTTCTCTGTAGCCAGGAGGCTGTTTCTGAAAAGGTGTCAACTCCAAAATTTCTTCATATTCAGCAAAGCTCTCAAGCATAGGATGTAGCTTAGTGCAGGGTGAGACTTTTATTGAATAAGAATGAGCTTGGGCTCATGAGTGTCCTATTTGCTGAGTTAAGGGCTGGTACCATTCAGATTTACATCAGCGGGAGAGCTCCTTAAATGAAGCGTGCAGGATACAGCACCTGGGGACTTCAGATACAGACTTTCCAAGTCATGAAACTGGAGATTTGAGGTCTTCATCAGAGACAGGTGAACTTTAATCACCTTTAAAAAAAAAGGACCAACTAAGTTTCCCATGATGACGGATAAAAGCTAGAAAAAAATGGTATCTAATTTAAGTGGGAACATGTCTCCACCAGGCTTACATGCCCTGAGCTGACAGTTCAGACATTGCCCATAACACTTGAAAACCAAGAAGTAAGGAATCTAAATGTATTATTTCCAAGATCTTGGGATTTTTAAGTTGCTGTCAAGACTTGTAAGGCTTGAGTCCAGAAGACATCTTATCTGTGTTGGGTTGTGCAGGAGGATGAAGTGGGCATAGGCATGACAGATGCACCTTGGAAGACCGAGCAGTGTATCACTGTTCTCCTGTTGGGCCTGGGGACAGTCATCTCCAGGCCACAGCACAACGGCTCCTCTGCTCTCGCTTTCTCAGGCACATTCCATAATATAAATGTCCAGAGGTCTATATGACAGAAAACAAATAAATTCCCGCAGATAAAGCAGGCTGTAGGCCACACAGGCTTTTCCCTTGGCTCCTTCAGCTCTAGGGAGAGGGTGTGCTCCAAACCTGAGTCGCCGACCCTTCTTTGTGCTATACCCTTGAGACAGTTCAAGGGTCAGTCATGTGTCCTGGCAACATTTTCAGCTCTGGGCTAAATGAGACCATTTCATGTTTTCTGAAATCCTGACCATGACGATTCCTTTCCTCTGCACTGCCCACACTGGGTCCTTGTGAGATCATGATCCTTCTAGATATGCAGTTCCCAGATATCCCATATACCCCGTAAGCTGGGCACCTCTGAGGCCTTTCCAGTCCTGAGGAGAGGATTATTTCACATATCTTGCAGCTATGCACTTGTTTAGATATTTGGGTAGGATATTAATCCTTTAGCAGCAGTACATCATTGCCTGAAGTCCAGCTTGTTACCTCCAGCAGACGCAAATCTTTTCCTGTAGCATTGTTAACCTCTATTACCTACTTACTTGAACTTTCACTGCTGAAGTCCTGATGATAGGTAATACATGGAGCACCATCTCATTTGCTTTTATTTCATCTTTCTATTAAAATATAAGCTTCTGTAATATTTGAGGCTTCAAGAAACAATTTCATGTTTTCTTGCACGATTTTTCTTTTTACTTTTTTCTCCATTCTTCTGAATTTGAATTGAGAAGAATAAATTTGGCCTACAGAAAGCCATTCCTGTCATAAAGAACAAATGTGTTCCCCATGAAGGAAACAGAAAATGGGTACTGGGTTTATTATTTACTTTCCAGTTCAAATTCTTTTTTAAATGCCAAAGAAACAGCAAATTAGCATAAGGGTGGGCTTGCTGATATAATGGACTCAGAGAGCAAAACCATGTTTTGCTACCAGAACTACAGGATGTGTTTTGTCTTCTCTCACCATTTTTCATGCTGAATTTCACCATTTGCACGCAGGGTAGAACTAAGTTATCAAACGGAGCCTTGCTTACATAAGAAGCACATGGCAGAGCATTTTAGCGGTTTCTGCAAGGACGGTAAAACAAGTGAGTCCCTGTATGAGTAAAGCAATCTGACTAGGAGACCAAATATAAAGACAAAGATGAGCTTTCAGATGCTTCCTCCCATGTGTGTTGATAATGTGTTTATTTTTTGAAATGGAGGTTACCAGCAGTGTCAGACACACACAAAGACTGAGGGCAGATCCGTTCCAGTGGAAAAGATTAGTGTAGTTTTTCTGAGGTTGGTGTGTTCAGCAAGAAATAAAATTAATAAGCAGCACAAATTTGAAGTGTGTCATGAATATATCTTTTGTACTCTCTAGCCCTTAAGCAAATAATGAAAAGCAACTCTAGTTATGAGTCATGATATTTCTTTAACAATGAGAATTTATTCTTGATGTCTGCAATGTCATTATTTAGTTAGGTACTGTGCAGTCTTTATCTACAGCTTTTTTGTAAAGATAAAGTTACAGAAATGCACCGAAGGGTATTTAAATCCCTTTGAGATCCATCCATAAGCCCACATAAGGTACACTGCATTAGATATTCTAATAAAATTTCAGGTGCAGTACCTAGTCATCAGTGCAGTATTGCTTTCTATCCAGATTTTAGCTAAGCTGAGTGCAGCTCAGTAAAGCTGAGTGGCTTGCTCTTGATTACATAGCACCTTGAATCCATGGCTCAACTGTTCTTAATGTTTTTCCAACACCAACCACAATACCATTAAGCTGCTTTAAGGCGGCAGATGGAAACTTTTGGAGGCTCTGCACAATGTGACTGAAGAAGGACGAAACTGTAGGACACCTATACATCTGTCCTTTCTTCGATAACCTTTGGCAGATCTGAGTGAGCTGGTTCACATCAGAAGAAAAGTGAGGACTCCAAACGGGTCTTCATTGTGTGGGAGTATATGGTAGAAGAGCAGAAATGTGCTTAAAAAGAATATGGAAAAGTTTGGTTGCTGGTGAAGGACACTTCAATATTTGTGATATCTCTTAGGTTGATCCATGGTGGATGCCTCTTGTCTACACTGCCCAGCAATGGGCAGATGGTTAAGTAGCCAAGCAGTTCACATCATTTATCAGAGACAACTGTCCAAATCATTCACGTTTCTGCCATGTGCCTCCTCACCCTTTTGGCTACTCTCACATCTCAGCACGTACTGCACACACTGCTCTACTACCTGCAGTGTTGGTAAAAACTGGATAGCAGCAGCAGAGCTTTCTCGCTTCTGCCCCATCAGGGTGCCTCAAAACTGCCCAAGGTGCAAGGGCGCACTTTAGCTTAGCTCTAGCATTTGATTTCCTTCCATGGAAGAAAGCCTGTGCTGGGATAGAATGGAGTAAAGCAGAGCAGAATAGAATAGAATAGAATAGAATAGAATAGAATAGAATAGAATAGAATAGAATAGAATAGAATAGAATAGAATAGAATAGAATAGAATAGAATAGAATATTTTGGTTGGAAGTGACCTACAATTATCATCTAGTCCAACTGCCTTACCAATTCAGGGCTGACCAAAAGTTAAAGTATATTGTTAAGGGCATTGTCCAAATGTTTTTATGTGCGCTACAACAAAGCCAAATCAACTCTTTGTCTATTGGAGTACCTGTGAGTCCCCAAGCAATAGGGACTTCAGGACACCAAGACTTGCTATGACAGCATATCTACTGAGAGTGAGTTCACACATCTCTGGAGCTTTTAGGATCTTATGATGACATTGCTGCTGTTAAAAGCCAAGTATGGCTCCAGGTACCCTAGTATCCAGTAGTCTCCTCAGAAATACCCCCGGATTACATTTTCCTGCAGGTTTACTATTTTTTCTCTGACGGGGAAAGAAAAAAATTACATGGTGATGTTTTTGATTAAGCTAGGTTATAGCAGATAAATAGACACAAATGCCTGAAGATCTCACACCATTGTGCAGTAGGTAATGCACAGACAGTCCTTGTGTGCCCTGCCAGGGCAGGATAAGGTTTCTCTTTTTTGCTTGTAGGTACCAGAGAGGCACCTGTAGGGATGGTGACTGCCTGCGGGACTGGCTGACCCTGATCAGAGGTACGCCATCACTTAAGACAGAAGAGTGCCATGTGTGTAAAAACAGATAGATCCAGCTGCCTACACAGTACAAGAAAATGTCCTGGAAAGCCAACCTCTCCTGTAGCCTTTTGCAAGAGGCTGGGATGGAAGGAGGACCCCCTCATCCAAATCTACAGCATTCATCACCTCCACCCCCACCATGCCATTGCCAGGAGTGACCATGGCAAGTCAGGCTGTCTGTTACAGCTGACCTCATGCCCTCTGTTTTCCATAAATAATAAAACTACAGACTGATTTTAGCTGCTTAATTAAGGGGAAGTAAAATTCACATATATTCCTACGCAGCTGAGAAGCTCTAAGCTAACAGTGCTACAGGTTTAGAATCAGTGATAATGATTGCACCAGGATGATGATCTTCTTTTGATGTAAAGCACCATGCACATTAATCTAGAGTATCTAAAAGAAGTCTTCTCAACATCCTTTATAACTTCTGCACATGGTAGGTCCTTTTTGAACAGGCAGCAACATGACTGTAAAAGGCCCTACCCACATGTGGTTTGGGCCACCTTTATTTCAGCTTATGTGCCGACCTGTGCCTGTTTTGTGAGCCACAACTACTCCTGCCAACTGCTCTTATCACTTAATTGTAGCCTAATCAGTTGTCACCTAGCTATGTGTTTATGGCATATACATTATACCGTTTTGGAGATAAGAAATGATTACTGACATGCACACCTCCATTAATTCATTGACAGGGGAGTACCAGTGAACACAACTGTCAAGGTAAAATGACAGAATATATCAGCATTAGGGTGATCAAACAATGCAGGCAAACACCGCCTATGAACATAAACCTGTTACAGTGGCAGTACTTTATGACTTTTGGCAGTCACAAAGTCATCAATAAGATCCTAAAAGCTCCGGTGACATGTGAACTCACTCTCAATAGATACGTTGTCAGAGCAATTTAATTTGCTTTGTGGCGGTGTCAGTCTTTGTTGGAGAAGGACCTTTCTCACCCTCAGAGTTCATTAATGGCAGTGTCAAAAACAGTCTTATTGCCATGACAACAATGAAGAAAGTTGAATGGAGACTACTGGAGAGCAGAGAGCAGATATTTCACGTGGATGTACTTGGCAGGTATGTTCTTACTGAGCAAAATGCTGCTGTTTCTGAAGTATATTAAGGTGAGTTCAAATTAAATGTGCATAAGCAGCTTCTGAATCATTGGAATGTGTCTCTCTGTGCATATTTTTTTTTAATAGTCATTGATTTTTGAAATTATTTTTGTACTGGAAAATTAGGAAAAATTTAGTGATTTAGGTCTAAAAACCTACTGAATTTTGTCACTTAGAGATGAAAGTACTTTTTGGACAATTTAATCCATCTCATGTTTTCCTTCACAGCAATGATGACCTTGTTTATATTGTTGAGTAGCGGTTATGACTGCTCTTTTACTTTGCAGTTTAGTCACACAATCAACATTTGATAGAGTATTAATGGTAAACACAACTCTGGGTTAATGATTTTTATGGTCTAATTATTTTTTCTGTGGCAACAAGATTCCCTTCTATCACTTTGCAATTTTCTCTCTGTGAGAGTCATTGACTGAAAAAGTGGGTAAGCCCAGACATTTGATGTCCCAGGTTGGGGCAGTGAAAGCCAGATACATACTGTACCATCCAAATCAGAAGGGAACTAACTCCAAATAACCATGCTTGCCTTTGTCTAAACCATTGATTTTCTCTTATTCTTGTGTTCCCAAGCTCATTGCTCCAGATCATCTGCTGTTTTATATATTGCTATCATACTCCCACTTCTCCTCGTTTCAAAGGCAAATGATCTTGATCTTTTAAAACATGGTTTCTGCTGAATCTTTTTACATGCTCCCAGTCATTCCCATCACCCCGTGCTGAAGCTGACATAGAGCTGCACTGTTGCTTGAGAGTGCATGCACCCAGTCCTGCACACGGTTTTCCCCACAAAGTCACCGCCGACCACATAAAAGCATTGCCTTCTTTTTCCACATATTTACCACCTACAAACTCGTTTCATTCTTTGGACTGTGGCTATACATAGCTATCCACCAGCATATCCAAGTCCCCTTCCTAACCTGACACAGGCAGAATGCTGTAAGGTTAATGACTGAATCATGTTTTCCTCTCCAATTAATATTATTTTGCATTTGTTGACACTGAGCTCCACCTGTCATTTTGTTCACTCTCATTCAGTTCTCTGGAGCTCCAGCCAACCTTCTGCATTCATGACAGACTCCAAGAATACTATTCAAGAGATCAGTACCCGAGTACTCCACTCTTAATCTTCTGCTTTTTTGGAAATTGATTCATCTGATTCTTTATTTCCTATTTCTTGACTTTCACTCCCAGACAATACATTACTCCTCCAAAAGAAACGAATGATGTTTTCACATCTTCTTCTAAGTAACCTTTTCACTCACCTTTTGAAAATTAAAATATAGCATTTTTACCTTTTTTTACACCACGTTACATTTTTGCATTGCATTACTGACAGAGTCAAAAAATTCTAATAGATTAGACACAATTTCCCATTGCAGAAACTGGTGGATTGCCTTTTTCCCTTAATACCTCCTTTTTAATATCTTTTCCTTAATGCTTCCTTTTCTAGAGCTATGAGACATGATTACAAAAGCTATTATTATAATTTACAACAGAAGCCTGAGAGTATTAGGAAAAGAAGAGACAATTCCAGACCAGCTTTTGATATCTCACCAAGATATTCTGGCGCTTTTCGCTGGGTTCATCTACTGACTGCAAGTTGATTAATCAAATTCTTGAAATACTAAACTGCAATGCAACCCAATTCTGTTAATATATCATCTACTCAAAACACAGATTTTAGTCCCTCACACAGGTATAGAGGTACAACATATTTTCAACACAAAATGCAAAATGAGAAGCAAGGAGAGAAATAAGGAACTGAAGGGAAGCATCACCATTGAAAGGGAGGTCATGAGAAGGCTGACAGAACCCAAAGGCCAGACTGAGCACTGCAGATGTATTCACATCAATCATCTTCCTCCTCAGGTATAAATTCTTCACTTGTATCTCATCCCTTTTTGCTTTTCTTTACCAAAGCAAATGCAAATAGGTGTGTAAGATGCAGCAGCTTGTCTTGTCAGAGACAGGCATCCCATCATCCCACCTTTTCTGTGCAAATGTCCTTCAGCACACCTTGGATGGCCGTCTCTCAGACTGGAAACTCACCAAAGTGTGCTACAGGGGTCCAAACTTTGGTGCTTGTCTTAATGTCTACCGCAAGTGGCTCCTCACCCATGCGAACCCTGGGAGGGACAAGCCTCCTCCTGCCGACCCGTCGGTTAAGCACCTGTGAGAGATGTGGTCCCTGCTGACCACAGACATTCATTCCCTGCCTGTAACCTGCCTTTCAAAGTCAGAAATATGATTTTCACCAAATATTCATTGGCCTGGCTAACAAGGTTCTGAAAACACAATAAATTATTCAGCGGCCTCTTCAGCCACGCTTACTGAAGAGAGGATTCCAAGTGAGCCGTGTGTCAAGCCCTGTGGTTCAAATGGCCAAGAAACCAAGGGCTTGCTCAGTGTGTTTGCAGAGCAGAGCAGGTGGGGGCTGTGACCAAGGGATGTTTCTACCTGATGCACTTGTATGGAGTAAAAAATGAAATACTGATGCATTTGTCTTTATTTAGCAGAACACAAGAACAGTAAAAATTAATCTTTTTAGCTTGAAGAAATGTCTTTGCTACAGTTAATGCTACTTGGTTTAGGTTATTATTTAGAAATAATTAACAACTTCCCTTGTGCTCTGAAATTATCATGCTTGAGCCACAAAACCACTGCATTTCTTACTTCATTGTAGCCAACTATTGTATCCATGCCTTGTTCAGGGAAAAATATCCTGGGTTTTTGCTTATCTATGTCTAAGACCAAAAAGAAATAAAAGACCAGCCACCTAGCAATTAATGGCAGGCTGCTAGTAAAATGTTCCTCGTGAAATATCATAATAAAAAAAAATTAACAGCAGTCCCCTGCATAAGGAATACATCCCTTAACACCAAGCTTTCGCCACCAAAATGCCGTGCACCCACGTTTTGCTGCCCTACATGAAAGATTTGATCATGGTTTCACTGCTTGATTAAAATAGCACCTGAGTGGATGAAGGCACATCCTACGGCTCTCGCGCTGTGCAGCCTCTGCAAGCCCGTAATGGGGAGCAGGCTGCCCTGAGCACAGCAGCTTTTGATTTAAATTGGAACAGCTCCAGAAGGCCACAGCCAGGTTAGTCCAAGCAGTTCAAAGGTCTCTGTGAAGATGTAGAGGGTCAAAGCCGAGCCGTTTCAGCTTGCCATTAGCAAAGGAACCCCGTGTCCCATGTGCAGGTCTCCCTGCCCACTGCTCCCATCAGTGCTTTCCTGCACTGAAACCTCTGGTTAGGCTGGGCTCTATCAGGGGATACATCACCTAACTGTCATCCTTTGTCTTCAGCCACTTCCCCTTAGCTACCAAACCATAATGGGGGAATTTCTGGGTCTCTGCAGAAGGTAACCTTGATTATCTCTTTAACAGATGAGAATGACAAGAGCCCTGGTGCAAGCTTTCAGCATACTCACTTTATGCAGCAGCACATTTCACTCTCTGTCCTCTGTTTGTATGTACTAAAACAGGTAGTAAAAGATCAAAAGATAACAAAAAGTAGAAGATGCGATGTATGGATGTGTGAATGGAGATATTTAAAAGGTTCTGTGAAGTGAGGCAGGATTACAAGACACCAAGGAAGTTGTTTTGTTCCTGTATAATCAAAGTTACAACCCAAAATACAGTGATTGAAGTGTCATTTGTTCCACATCTGTGTGTAACAGTAGATTTGAAGTCCTGCCTGCAATGGAGGATGTATGGACTCCTGCTTCAGCGAGACAAACAACTATTAAGCATTTCTATCTATTTCACTGGGTTTTACAGATGCAAGTCATCTGGCTTGAGAAATCCTACCAGTCACCCTCATATTGCAATGATACTCACTGTAATTGTTAGCATGTGGCTCAGATCTACAACAGATCGTGGATACAATTCTTTTTTTTTTACTCCTTAAGTATGACCCTAATTCTAATGATGGATCACAGATAGGCCTGTGCAGTAACCGTAGGGAGAGAACGGGAAGGCAGGTCTCCCTCTCCCCTCTGCCTGGACAAGAGCATCTACAGGTTCTATGCCTTCTTACAGTCTGATCCAACAAATGCACACCAGCAAGGGGTGGTGCCCATGTGTAGGCACCTACATGTGAGCTAGGTGTCTACAGGCCTGTTACAGTCAGTCAGTACAGTCAGTGGGGCCTGGAGAGCTAGCAAGCGAAGGAAATATTGGTGAGATTAGGGTGAGCTGAAGAGCTCTCTGGCTTCCCTTGTAATGATGACTGAGTTGTCTAAAGATAGGCATCCAGTGCCATTTAAGACACCATGAATGGCCTCCAAATGCTGTCCTCTGGAAGGACACAAATCTTGCACTGTATCTGTCAGCCCAAATCAGATATCTCGGATACCAAAGGGCACCCCAAGTACCATGCTGCCAGCTGGATCCAGCCCTACATCTTGGTTGACTATAACGGAAAATTACACTCCTAGTTCACATGTAGACATATATACCGTAGGCAACTATATGACAATGTCTGGATCTCTCTCCTAATGAGAAACATCTAATTTTTTATTTTAGTTGTGCAGCTTTAATGGCATAACCTTTTCTTTTCCTGAAAAATAACCAGCTTCTTAAATAAAGATAATGTAGTAGATTTATTTTATTTAGATTTAACACGTGTCAGATGGAGATTGTAGGAGTGAATACCGGAGTTGCAAGGGCTCTAAAAGGAGACTGAACGGCTATTTTTTGACAGGGTAAATTTGCATGATTTTTACACTGTTTTTAATTAGATCCTTCCTTCAGGGTTTCTACTAGTTGCTTGCACTGGGCCTGAAGGTGTTTTATTCCTCATGCTAATGTATAACTTGACTTCTTAGGTTTTTTCCTCCTCCCTTGAAAGCAGGAGATGTGGTCTAGCTTCAGAAACAGGATGACAGGCAGAGTACTGAAAAACTCTAGCAAGCTGGTTTGTGTGTCTTTATGACCAGCTCAGGCTTGGACAGACCACCAGACTCAGGGGTAGGAAGGCATTGCCTTCCAAGTCAACCTGACAGCACCACTTGGGGAGAGGGTCATTGCTTTTCTCTGTAACATTGACATAGCCCAATCCCCTGCATGTTCTGAGCCTTTATTCCCTACAAATCAGCTCCTTTGTAGCAGTCCAAGTCATTTGTTCTAGATCTATGTCTTTCTTTGCTCTTTTCTGTGACCTTTCATTGAATTTTTAGTGTTTTAGCTTTTGTACTAAAGGTAAGGTTCATTTGCAACCGGCAAAGGAGATATTTCACAGCTGGTGGTACCTGCTCTATGGGGAATGGGGATTCTGCAGATCCTTGTGGAATAAACATCGACCAGATGAGGGTTTTGGATGTCAGGGCACTGGACTGATGATTTTGGCAATCCTAGTGGTCTGTGCCTGAGAATTCCTACGAAACAGCACAGTCATAATCCCCCTGCTTGTGGAAGATGAGAATGAGGGTTTGCACCATGGTAAACACAGAGCAGATATTGCACAATTAGCTCAGGGCAGATTTTTCCAAAACTATTTAGTAAAATTCTTTCTAAAAAATACATGCCTGTACAAACTTGTTAGGGAGAACAGTCAGAGATTTCTGACTGTTTCTGAATTAAGAAAAAACAGCTTTGTCTTGGAACAACTTTTCTTCTTACAACAGTGCCATTGCAGTGTTACATTTATGTTCATTCACTTCAATGGCAAATAGCACTGGTGATCACCGGCTTGTTCCTCGTGATTCCTTGCTGAAGTCATGAGACCATATGTCCCATACTCTCTGCTTACCACGTGGGGTCACCAGTTTACACAAGTCTAAGATCAGCAGGAGAAAAGTACAGAGCACATTTGCTCACTAGTTGGGAGGTTCACCTCCTTTTGCAGTCATCAAAACTCGGGTGTCTACTTAGAGGTTGGGTGCCTGGTCAACAGCGATCTAGCCAGTATAGTCAACAGAGAGTGAAGAGAGTTTGGGCTGACAGGTATCTGTGCTTATGTAAGGTGAGCAGCTCCCCTGCCTTGATTCACCAAGTCTCCACCATCCATAATGGGAGTTTGGTGCAGTCACCCACCTGGTGCAGAGGCAACCCAGACACCGACCCAGAGGCTGAGCAGATATAACCCATGACTTCCAGGAGCAGCGGCTGGACATCATGTGGGATCCTTTACAGCACCATGAATGACACTAGATACCTGCAACGAGGCAGCTGAACAGTGCTACAGACTCACGTGTCCATACCACTGCACTTTCACAACATGATATGCTATACCTTATTGGCCTAAATCCCATCCCAGCTGCCTGGGCATGTCTGGCTTTCCCCAAAACCATTTCCTTGAAATGAACGCAATGTGTTCATTTCATTGAAACCATTTCCTTGAAATGAACATAATGAACACAACCATTCCCAGTCTGTTCTTTAACTAAATGTTTCTGTGCCCTACCAGCTATAGTGCAGGGAAGATATAAAAAGAAGAAATAAGGTAGTTAATAGGTGCTCTGTCCTCTCCATTTTTCTGGATATGGAACACCAGGATATTTTTGTCTCCTTCGTCAGCAAGGATCCATATGGATGCACCAGTCGCTTCAAAAATAATTGTCAGCTTTCACCAGCATTCATATGGGCCCTATTTCTGGCCCCACACACGTAGCAAACAAAAGGTGCCATCTAGTGTCTCTGAGCAGCATCCGAAACCAAAAGGAGAAATCACTCAAATGGTGCATTTAATGTCTACTTCCTTACTGACAGACAAAAAACTGGTCTTCAAAATGCACAAACATTTAATTTCAGGGAAGTTTAAGCAGGGCAAGACTTATGCTTTCTCTCGCCCTTTGTCTCTCTGCACTGTCTTCATCCATGGTCTGTGCCTGAACCTAGCTTAAGACAGGGGTGTTCAGGAGCCGGATCCCTTGGTTCCTTCGGATTAAACAATCTAAAGTCATTCTAAGCAATAATGATTCATTTTTCAAAAAGTTGGGGCTTGAAATATAGTTTTGCATATTTGGAATAAATTTTTCTCCAGAGAGACTTAGTCCCATTTAAAGCGGAAAGCAATTTAGTCATATGCTATCCCACAAAGGGAAGAGACAGTTCCAAAACTAATAAAATAGTACAGCCAGATCTATAAGAGAACTTAAAAGCTGAAATTCAATATAACAGCTTCTGTGGATGCCTTTGACAAAAAAATCAGAGCTCTGAAAAACCACTCAGCACCTGACTGTACCTTGTAGGAGCACTCGCAGTGCTGTGCCCACCAACACAAAGGCCAGGCCAAGTGGTGGAGAGGGGCTGTGTATACCCTGCTGAGTCCTCAGTCCCCAAAAAGCTAACAGGCTACATCCGTCCAGTGCCACCCTTGGCCCTAGGCCTCATCACAGGCTCAGAGCGATGCCGCTATCATGCTATCAGTAAGAACGGTCTGGACCTGCATGGATTTCATCTCAAAGTATCTCAGATAACAGGAGGACAGGGTGTCACTCTCCAGACTGGCATTTTCATAGCATGAATTCAAGGAGGGGTGCTGGATACCCTGGGACATGGTGGAGGGGTACGTGGGAGAGCCGGGCAATGGCAGTCAAAGCTCAGGGATGGTGCTGGAGGATGGTGTCCTCCAGAAGAGGTGGCTAGACCTGGCGTGGGCAGGTCCATACCACCTTTTGACACTATGAATGAAAGTCAGCTTGAACCATCCCCTCCCAGGTCTTGTTTTGGAGGATTAGTTTCCTGAGACTGAGCTGGGAAGTTGGTATTTGAGGGAGGAAAAACTTATATCTGCATCAACAGGTGCCTCTGCTATATCCAGCTATCAAGGACCAACCTGAACCACCTGAAGGTTTACTCACAGATGCAAAACGGATTATACACAGCAAAACCTGGCAGGTGTTGCCAGCTTTGACTCTGGTTCCACAGTAAGGGACTCTTGCTCTTTTTTTCAGAAAAAGAAAGTAGAAAACATCATATCACAGAGGCTTCTTGAAATAACAGCTATATGTATTACCTGCCCCTAATTTGCAGGTATCTTGCTACCTCGCAGGCTGAGATGCGGCCACAGAGGATGGGTATCCCACCTGAACATCTAGGAAACCACATTGCTTCTACCCTTGCAGAGCTTAAGTAAAACAACTGCAATAAAACAAAAGAAAATGAAAGAAGCCTGCAACAAATATATTTCTGCCTTTCTTCCCTGCAGGATTAACTCCCTTATAAAACCTCTGTCTGCTCTGTGTTGTTTGTTGCATAGGTTGTGTTCTTAAAGCTAAGGAATCAAGGATTATTCTGTGGGAACAAACGCCATAAATTACGCTTCATATTTTTTTTCAGAATCGTTCATCTTTTTACTTAAGAGAAAAGCTGAACTACTGGGCAAGCTTACACAGTAGTTACAGCTCTATTTCCAAAAGCAAATTATATATAAAGAATTTTACAACATTATTTTACTCTGCAAATCTTTTCCTTGATCACTCAGGTATCTGTGTGTATAAATAGAAACTGCTTGTTTTGCGTGCCTGATTCATTCTGCAATGCCACCATCCAGTGTTTGTGATGCTTCACTGTTGCTACAATGATTATAAAAGCCTAGATACACATCAGAAGAGGACAAGAGCTGATAAAATAAAGCTTTGGAAAAGAATGTACCAAGAAGCACATTAAAAGGAGAGGTAAGTTTGCACACCACTGTGAGCCAGGTTCACTTGCTTTATTCACACGCTGAATGCCATAGCAGGACTCCCGTGGGCTGAAAGCATCCAGTTGCCTTCTTTTGGGAAGCAGAGATCATGCATATGTAAGATTACCAGAAGGGTCTTTCTATATTTTTGAGCCAAGTCCCCTGGAACCAGAAGAAAACATGGAGCATACCTTCCTAAACTGATCATATTCCTGCTTGGAGCCAGCTAAATTTGCATTTTGTATGGAAAACTGTCCCTGGATGGTTAGAAGCTCTCTTTTAATTTCCAGAGTAATTGATGTGCAGCCAGAAATCCCAGGCTCTTTTGTCAATATTGTTCCTTGACGTAAATAATTCTTCTTCTTTTCTATGCATTTGCAGAGATCAAACATGAAGTCTTAGAATAATAAAGCTGCAAGAAATTCAAGAAGCCATGTAAGCCATTTCTCTGCCCCGAGGTGGGATCATGTGTGTATATCTATATAATTCCTGACAAATACCTGTCTTATCACCAACTCAAGGCTTTCAGTAATGCTGAATACAAATACTATTTAGGCAATCTATTCCAGACTGTATTCAGGGATTTATTTTTTTCTTAATATCTAACCTGCATCTTCCCTTCCTGAAAAATTAGGTTTGTTTCTTCTTGTCCCATCCACTACAGACATGGAAACCTGCATGGAAGACTTCCTTTTACAAGCAGCCTTTGAAGACTGTTAGCATATTTCCCTCTTTTTTTTTGTAGAGTAAATCATACAAATTATTTCAACCTTTTCTTCTAAATCACATTGTCGATACATCTAGCCATTCTGGGTTGTTTCCAGTTGGCCCACATCACTTTGAGCTTGTGGTGTCCCAGAACAGATGCAGTACTGCAACTGAGACCTTACCTTGCTGAGAAGTTTGAAATATTCTATTCTTTTTCATATATGTACTAATATGATGCCTGAATTTCTGAATCATTATTATGTTGGAATCCACTTTAGCTCCTGTATCATTTTCTAAAGAGCTGCTACATGGCAATTATTCCCTATGTCTCTTGGAGAGTTACTGCAAATTGAACTGCATCCCATTTTCCATCTGATTTCTGAGGGAAAAAAAAAAAAACAAAACACATTTAGGTAGCTGGTTTATCTGTTTACCTGATATTTTTTCTTATTTCCTTCAATTTTCTTGGAACTCATTTGCCTCTCTATCTGATCTAGTTGAAAATCTGCAAAGGTATGAAGTCCTTTCAAGTTGCATGAAAATCAACGATCGGATAGAGGGAAATGATGGAAATTACAACCCCTGCAGAGGACTAAGCTGCAGTGTGAGCTCACTAAGTATTTATTTCGTCTGGTCTATCAGCCAGCCCCTATGTCTGGGCTAGCTCAGGACTAGCCCCATCACCCAGTGGCCCTTGCCTGGCTTAGAGGCGAGGAACATGAGGAAGAGCTGGCCCTAGTGCAGAGCTGAGGTGTTAAATAACACATGCTGAAGGGAAATGGCATCTTACAGGGAGGGCAGGGGGAACGAGAGGAGGGCATGCTCATGAAATATGTAGGGCAGATACAGGCCCAGGAAATAAACCCACAGCTCCATGGATTACCTGTTTTTCAAATAGTTTCTCCAATCATTGGCATGGCAATTTCTCTCAGGTTTCAGTCGTTGGCAAATTTAATAAGCATATTCTACTTGCTCATCCAAGTCATTAGTAAAAAGACAGAGTACAAATGCACCAAGGACGGAAGCTTCTGAACCCTCAGCATTGCCCCTTCCCTGCTGGCAGTGTAACAAGGATAATACTTTCCAAATATAATTTTTCAAACCAGTTTTGCTTCTATTCTCTCTCAGGTTGTTTAAGCAGACTAAGCAAGCAAAACTTTCTCAACTTCTTCCTAGGAAACAGGAGATAAAGGTCCCAATAACAGTTTCTGCTCATCTTTATTGAGGATGGGTCATTCAAAACTATCCTGAACACAGGTAGCCAGAACTGCACACAGGAGTGCAGAGGAGGTGCCACAGGAATATCACCAGTGGCACGCTTTCCTGCATAGCCACTGGAAATACTTGGCTTGACAGGCTTCGAGACCACATTTTCATCTTCACTGTCTCCCCATTTTCCCATCACCCTCATACACAACATGCAATCAACTAACAAAGTTTTTGTGCAGTTCAACCATTTCCAGCTGACGGATTCACAGTTTATAGGGACCTGTAATATGAATTTCCAGTTTGTACATGCCCTATACTTTTCCACTTTAACTAATCTCCCTTGCTGCTTGGGAAGCAGTTGAGGAAGTCATGTTTGGGAACTCAAAAAACATTGGCTATTCTAGTTCTCCTCTGTATCCAGAATGACTTTATATGAACAGTAAATTTTGTTGGTATAGTACAGACATTTAAAATACTGATAAACTGCTTTCCATCTGCTTTTTCATTTTTAAACACAACCTTTTACCATCCACTACATAACTGTCTTGTGTCCAACTTTTAAAAAATAATTTTATCAGTCTTAGGTAACAATTCTTCATGTTGCACCATGCCTTTCCCTTACTGACCCTGAGGCAGCTGAGACCTTCACGTCACATTTCAAATTCTCTTCTCACTACAGTGTCATGAATGTTTGGTCATATCATTAATAATTAACCTAATAATAACAACAGTACTATACAAACTACTAGTAGAGCCATATTCACAGTTCCAGTTGCATAGAACTAATATGGACATCACCAGAACATGCTAACTGCAATTTTTATTCCCCTGGATTTCTCTTGTAAAATTCAACACTTGTTTCACAGAATAAACCCACAAGAGTTTCTTATTCTTGGATCAGGATCTCATTCACAGCCTTCTGGGTATTACCTGCCACTAACCTCAGCAAGTCTCACCCATTAGCAACTCCAGAGTTGAGTCACTCAATGCTAGTCTAGATGTCTCCGCATCCAATTTTGTTACACAATGTACATCCATCCTAAATGATTCAATGGAAAAAGAAAATATTTATTCTTCTGAAGGAAAGGTTTGTTTTCTTCCTCTGGCCACGCTGTATTTGACTGATGTGAAGGCAGAGCCAACACAAGGTTTCTTTCCCATCCTTGTAATCCAATAGTCACTTACGCACCCAGCAATTCTTGTGCCCAAGCAGAATAACTACACAGTGAAAGCTGAAAATGTTTATTTATGCCCTTACATCATTTATCACTGCAGGACTCTCTGTTTCCATTTCAATACTGGCCAAAGATAGAAATTACAGAAATACCATTACTAGTAGGGAGAATTGGAAACATCTGAAAAATTCTGATTTAAGTGTCTCTCAACTAGCATTCAAAATGAACAACTGCAGTATTTGAGTTTCATTTGTGAGGAGCTGAGTAGGACCTAACTGTATTCCCCATCTTAATTTGCCTCTGGAAAAGTTAAGTTTCTTTCTCAATCTTCATGAAACAAAAAAAAAAAACCCAAAACAAAACAAAACAAGTTTTATTTTATTTCTGAATCCTAAATTCAAATGTCTTATAGAAAAACAAGTTCATTTATCCCCCTAAAATCCTTCTGCAGGCAGAGCAGACAACTCCCAGGGCCAGTGACAGTGATTCTGTGTCATTCATTTTCACATTAAAATATTACAAGAACATGAATTCTTTCAGGACCTCAGTATAATTTCTGATCAAAATTATGACTTTAAAAACCTCTCACAATTGATACCACATGGTGAACAGGCAAAACAAACCATTTCATTTAATTATCAAGCCCTGAAAATACTTTGTTATTCTAAGAAATGCTGATAGACCTCCCAATCTGTTTTCAAATCAAGACATACCTCCAGTGTATTTGCAGGACATATTTCACACTTGCTTTTCATCATTTAATATTCTTTCTGCTCCGCACGACAAACAGCACATAACAGAATTCACTTAACACATTCACTTACAGGCTGTTTAAAAAGAAAAAAAACCAAACAGTTCTTAAAGAAGACACATGAAAGTGAGAAGGACAAGTGCTGCTGCTGGTTTCCATTATATGTTAAACTTTGGTACCTCTTCACTTGCAGATGAGTTCTTGCCCTTTGGTTAAAGGAGAAGTTTCAGACAATGGGAAAATAACATTCAGCCAAGATGTTCTGCTACCATAGTGCAGAGGGACAATGGTGCTCAGCAGAGCTCAGATGCAAGACAAAAACAAGAACAGCTGAAGATAACCTCCCAAGATGCACCAGTAAATTTAATGAAAGCAGATCTCAAATATGAAAAATACATTATGGCTCTGAAAAATAATTATGTTATGCAAGATTTTTCACATAAAATCTGCATGCTAGGTCAGATACTCAAGCTTAAGAAAGAATGTTGAGAAAGGGTTTGCCCCTGAAGGTTCTGCTGCATGAAGTGAACTTCTAGATGAGTACTGGTAGCTTCTGAAATCTCACTATCCTGTAGTTTTAATCTTACTGATAATTTAATTCAATGCACAAGTGGATACAGTCTTACTGACACAACATAGTCAATATTTGAAGAAAGTTTTTACAGTTTTCTTTTTTTTTGTTTGTTTCTTGTTTTTTTGGTTTGTTGGAGAAAATCTGATACTTGGACTCAAAAATTCACCTGCTTTTCCTTTTCTCTTGATGAAATGCATTGTAATCCTTCATATGAGATATCATTATTCACTGTAGATAAGCACAATGTCATCAAGAATAAAACTTGATGGGAGGAATACTCTCTGGGAAGCAAAGACATTTTAAGCATTAAATAGTTGGCTTTCATATTTTCAGCAATTTAAAAAGCAAGAACATCACTACACATCTGCATGATGAGAAGTATTTGTAAACAGACTACACAGGGCTGAAATTCCTCCAAAGAGTTCTTGAGGAATTATATATCTCCCTTCTGTTTACTGAACAGCTTGCCTCTAAAATACCAGAAAGCCAATGCCTTTTAGCCAAACTTAGATGGCCTCCTCAATTGCACTGACTCCACATCTGTCTGCATACCCAAATGAGGATTTAGAAATTCTTTGTATTATTTTTTGAGAGCCTATATCTGAATTGAACTTAATCTTCAAATATGTTGAATAATACAAAGAATCACCTGAGAAAATAAAAGATTTCAATTTCAGAAAAGCTAAGAATTACTATCCATCCATCTAACAGTATATGTTTCCCTTTTACCTCACCAAGCAAACACTTCAAAGTAAAACTTCAGTGTAACATTTTGGAAAAGGACTGGATTATCATTTTAAAAGGTGAGCACCCTATCTTCAAGGATGTTGATCATTTGAATGGTTCTATCTGTATTGTAATGCCCTGATGAAGTATACTTTGGGAACATAAACTGGGTAAAATAAATTACGATCAACACCTGTGTACTCTGTGGCTAAACCACTTTGAGCTGTACATTAAAGCCTCTGGATTCTTGGAAGTGGGATGGAGTAGACATGAGATTCTTCTGAGTTCAATGAAGAGAAGAATAGAGGTTTTTACTGAATACAATACATCAATCAACAATGTCACTAGAGCTCTCTTAATTTCATTTAATTTATTCTTGATATTATTTTCCATTAATGAGAAGGCATCTTTAAAATTTCAATCACTGTGCTGTAGAATCCTTTATATAAAACTAAATTGTAGCATGTGGGAACTGTTAAGTTGCAGTTTTGATGCTTTAAAAACATAGAAAAGAGGCATAAGCCTCATAAACACCCCAATGTTCAATACCTTCAGTCACAACCACAAACTTAGAGCAGTTCAGCCTCACTAGCACACCACTACAAAATGTTTCCCACAAGTGAAGGAAAATAAATCTCATCAGTTAAAGGAATCTTTATATCACTGCATTTAACCCCTATTATGAATTATGCCAATATTCTCATCCATTATTAGATTTACAGAATAATTCAGTTGTTAATATAAGTAGTGTAGTTTGTTCTGGGAAAAAGAGAGAGAAAGCATTGCTGTGTGTATCAGTGGTGCTCATAGATCCAAACTGCTGAGGGAGAAAGGCTTTTTAAAGTCAACTTTGGTGAAAACAGATGGGAGGAAGAATGTGTTCACTAGCACTGGGAGTTTGATTACTCTTGGTCACCAAAGTAGATGAGGCCAATGCAATTTTCCATGAACATTGACATTCCCTAAGAAGGAAGCGGAAAAAGAGGGTAATGAAACAGGGATTTCAGGAAGGCAGACTTCAATAAGGACAGAGAATTCACACCTGAAAGGTCACAAATATAAAGAGAAAAAGGGCTCTCAGAAACCTGGTCAGGGTACAGATGCTACCTTGCAAGTGAAGTTTTCCCAAGGCAGTGGAAGGACAGGAACCCCAATAAGAAATCAGTTTAGCTATTTTGTGGTCTTTCCAATGATATCAAATGCAGGAAATGAGCACACAGCCAGGAAAACTAGGTCAGATTGATTAGGTTGTGTACTAAATAATAGCATAAGCAATTAAGGGAAAAGTCAGAACTGCCCAAGCAAAAAAAAAAAAAAAGAGGAGATGCAAGCAGATGAGGGACTCCAAAGATAACAAGAAATCATTCTGTAGGGATATCAAGTAGCAGGAAGATGACCAAGAAAAATGTTGATCTGTTGCTTGATTGGAAAGACAATATATTGGCAGACAACACCAGGAAAGACCAAATGCCTTTCTGTATTTGTCTTCACACAAAACCAGAAATCAATTAGCTAATGAACCAAAAGAGTGGCAAATCACTGCTCATAATAGAGAAAATACAGATTAGAAAGCATTTAAATAAGAAAAGTGGGTTTGTTTTTTTTTTTTTTCAAATGAGCCAGGCCTCATTAATGCTATCCTAGAGGATTAAACAAACTGACACAAGCAATCCTTGAGCACACTTCGAGGACAGATGAGTTACTACAAAACTTGAAAGGGAGACTGTAGCACTTAGCTATAGAAGGAGACAAAACCAAGGGTAGATACAGAAGGATGGCTTGTTGTCTTCAGTTCCCCCAAATCACTGAAACAAACAACCCAGTATCTCTAAGCATCTATAAAAAAGGAGGTAAGTAACAGTCAAGGCGGACTTGTTGAGGACAAATATTAATCTAAAATAGTTTCCTTCTGTGGGCAGAGGAGAAATAGCAGATGTTATGTAGTTTGACTTGGAAAATGGAATTCTTATACGTAAACTACAAATGGAATTACTGTAGAAGAAGAGTAAAAGTAACTGGAAAATTATTCAAAAAGAAACTACCATGCACCCACAGTGAAACTGAATGAAAACAAGTTTCTTCAGGGCTGTTCAGACATAGCACCATCCATTACTTGCTGATGGAAAAGAGCATATTCCTATCAAACTTGCAAATTGGAAAAAAAAAAAAAGAAAGGACAGGGTTAGAATTCAAAATAATTGTTAAAATGAAGACACTTTTTCTAAAATAGCATATGATCCAGCAAAAAAAAATACAAAAGTCTACATCTAAGCAAGAATAGTGAGTTGCATGACTGGACTAGGTAGCAGGTCTGCTAAGAAAGATCTGGCATTTAAGTAAATCATAAGCAGAACAGAAGTCGATGATGTCATGCTGTTGCCAAAAATTATATACCCTACTGGGTCATAACAACAGGAGTATAACCCATAAAAAATATCAAATGACTCATCTGGCCTACCCACAGTGGTTAGTTCTGAGCAAATAAGTCCAGAGGACAGCAATCAGAATGACCCGAGATCTAGGAAACATGACCTATGAGGAAAGAATGAACAAACAGAGGTTGTTCAGTCTGGAGAGAAGACACTCTCCACTCCAGAAAATCCCAAACTGAGGACAGGGCC
>WHYT01017766.1:308548-329095 GCA_009806455.1 Tetrax tetrax
AGCACTTAGCTATAGAAGGAGACAAAACCAAGGGTAGATACAGAAGGATGGCTTGTTGTCTTCAGTTCCCCCAAATCACTGAAACAAACAACCCAGTATCTCTAAGCATCTATAAAAAAGGAGGTAGTTAACAGTCAAGGCGGACTTGTTGAGGACAAATATTAATCTAAAATAGTTTCCTTCTGTGGGCAGAGGAGAAATAGCAGATGTTATGTAGTTTGACTTGGAAAATGGAATTCTTATACGTAAACTACAAATGGAATTACTGTAGAAGAAGAGTAAAAGTAACTGGAAAATTATTCAAAAAGAAACTACCATGCACCCACAGTGAAACTGAATGAAAACAAGTTTCTGCAGGGCTGTTCAGACATAGCACCATCCATTACTTGCTGATGGAAAAGAGCATATTCCTATCAAACTTGCAAATTGGAAAAAAAAAAAAAGAAAGAAGAAAATAAGCTTTAGGACAGGGTTAGAATTCAAAATAATTGTTAAAATGAAGATACTTTTTCTAAAATAGCATATGATCCAGCAAAGAAAAATACAAAAGTCTACATCTAAGCAAGAATAGTGAGTTGCATGACTGGACTAGGTAGCAGGTCTGCTAAGAAAGATCTGGCATTTAAGTAAATCATAAGCAGAACAGAAGTCGATGATGTCATGCTGTTGCCAAAAATTATATACCCTACTGGGTCATAACAACAGGAGTATAACCCATAAAAAATATCAAATGACTCATCTGGCCTACCCACAGTGGTTAGTTCTGAGCAAATAAGTCCAGAGGACAGCAATCAGAATGACCCGAGATCTAGGAAACATGACCTATGAGGAAAGAATGAACAAACAGAGGTTGTTCAGTCTGGAGAGAAGACACTCTCCACTCCAGAAAATCCCAAACTGAGGACAGGGCCGTGTACAGGGAATACAGGAATGAATAGTGTTCAGCTGCAACAAAGATACTAGGATACTGGGAGGTGGGGGGGAACTTCTAACACTGAAGCTTGCAGAAGCATGGAATAAGCTGCAGCAGGCATGTGGAAGATCCAACTTTTGAGATATTGAAGACTAGGTTGTATTATACTTGTCAAGGAATATTGCTGATAGAGGAAATACCACTTTTTGGCACAGGATTAGACTATACAACCTCCTAGAGCCTCTCCCAACCATATAATTTTACAATTCTGTGCTTCCAAGACAACGTAGCTAATCAAATAAGCTAATTAACATGTCTTTATATATCTTAATTCTAGTCTTAGAGTTTATTTCTAGAAAAGCAGCTCCAGTAGATTTGCTTTGCAACCGCAGTGCTAGGAACCGTCTTTGATGAACGCTGACTGCAGCACTAGTCTATGCCAAGTCTATAGGCAAATGGCAGGATAATAGACTCCTATGTTGAGGTGTTTTAACCCAGAGCTAAATCTCATTCATCATGTCTTCAGGGCTGCGTAAGCCCCAGGGGTTGAATTTGGTCCCATGGTATTTGCTAACCCCTGTCCCCATACCTGCTGTCTGAGCTGGACCTGGCTACCAAGCAAGGACCTGAGCAGCTACTGGCAGCTCCAGCCAGCTTGGGGTCCTGCTAAGTGCTGCTGGTGGGACATACTCTATGTGGCCTATTTTAAAGTCATATAAATTGCTACTTGCTTCTTTTTTATGTACATGATCTGTCATCTTACAGTCTTATCCTATTATTAACTGCAAACATTAAAAGTGAAAAATAAAGCTAAGTCATAAAACACTGGCCTAGATTTGTCTTAATTTTCTTTTGGACAAAAACTACCTAGTTACAGGTATAGAATCATAGATTTGTTTTTCATCTTTACTGACTCTGGTAGATTTACTTTAATTTAGAAGTTGTTTCTATGTAATTTTGAAGGTACTCAGAGCTGATCTCTGCCACAAATAAAGCTACGGTAAAAACACTGTCTCCATGCAGTCATTTCTAGGAAGGGCAACACAAATTGCCATAGTCCATAAAGAAGAAAATAAATTATACCTTGCATGTTTCATTTGCCACTAGGTGGGAGTGGAACATAATCTTCTAGTTAATCTTTATGTAGTATGAATAGAGAAAGTGAAAGACAAAGTATATTTTCCCAGCTGGTCACTACAGAAGAATCATTCTGTCAATAGAGAATTCCTTCAGCAATTCATAGGCGTCTATACCTACCAGCTATGGGAGCAATGTTGAACTTAATTATTTAAGTCTTCCAGAAAGCACTTATAATTAATAAGAAATCACTTCGATTCCTACTCAGAATGCAACTTTTAAAACTTTTTTTTTCAGTGAACATTAAGGATTGGAAGACTTACTTCTTTTTCTAAAACGTATATACCTAGCTGATGCATTTTCAAGGAGGTGCTTTGAATAACATAACATTGCTCAGCCCTATCACCTACTGTTAATGCTGCATCTTTTGTCGGCATTGAGAACATTGCATGTCCATACAAACATTCTTCAGACAGATTTCAAAACAATTTTTACACACTTAGAAATCATAGACTTATTTTTATCAGATAAGGCCAACTTGTGTGTTTTCATGACCAGTGACATTTAGGATCACTTTCGAAAGCCTCCATGTTGTAAATAAAAAGGATGTTTTTTACAATAAAATATCCTGCCCAACAATCCGTCTACATGTGTCTGTACCTGACTCAGAAGAGGTATCCTTTCTTTCAGCGCAAAATCTTAGTCTCTCATTAGTAGTTACCATGTTAAACTCCACACGGATCATCAAAGAAAGAACTAACCACAGTCATGAGTGGCAGTCCTTTCTTCCTGCTTTAGAAAGCATAGCATTCAAAAAAACCCAGAATTTCAAGGTATTTTTACTATTTCTTGGAAACACATATAGTTAAGGCATCTGTTAGAAGATTTTGCGTTGCTTCTCTCATAGTTACAGGCCATTCCAGTGAAGTTAGTAAGGAGCCGACGTAAATAAGCAGGAGGAAGCAACTTTTCACAAAACGTGCAGTAAACCATAGAAAGCAGTGCCAAGGATTGCAATGAAGTCAAAATAAAATCAATTCCAAACTTGATAACTACTCAAAAAACATACTGGAAGGATAAATCCGGCAGCTTTGGGGATCCCAGATGTTTTTTTAAGTGCTCATCACTATTAAAAGCAATGGTCAAGATGGAAAAAACTATAGCATCTACATGCAGAACTAGTACAAGATGGGGAGTGTATTTGCTCCATTTCCTAAACTTTTTCCCCTTGGCTTTAAGAGCATCTCAGTTCTTGCTTGATCCTTGAAAGTCCAGCCCTGTTTTGGGAAGAGTTCTCCAGAGGCAGGAAGGAGGCATGGTTGCACTTCAGAAAATATCAGTGTCCAAGGCGAACCAAGTCGAGTGGCGGCTGGACAGGACGGGCTCGTATCTCTCTACACATGAGCCTTTACAGAGAGCCGCAGGCATGCGAAGGTATATCCAGTTTCATGTGTATTTGTGGACTCTTTTTGCCATTCTTCAGGGTACAGCCAGCTCTCTCTGGGTCACCTTACCCAACTAGCTCTCACCATGTGCCAAGAGGCTCAAGGTACACACAGCTTAGTTGGGCATCCACAAAGCAGCCATTTCTTAGTGAATACACACAAAAGATAGCTGGGGCTTAATGAGTTACCAGGCATTAGTATGCTCCCCACCCAGATAAGACCCCTAAGGAACATTTGCTGGTCCAGAAGGTGTCAGGCAGGTGGGTACGGGTCCGCCCTATTGCTGCATGCTGCCGACCTACCACAGCCTCACAACAGTTTTCCTTTAGGATTTTACACCTTTCCTTGTTGCTCTTTTTCTTCTCCCGAATTACTCCCAGCAGTCCTACCTCCCTCTGCAATTTTGCCTTCCTTATCTTACATGGTTTTACTCGCAGCTTGGAGATTCCGGTGGGAGCCCGAGCCAGGGTTGCGCAAGCCAGGCCCTGGACAGTCAAGTACCCAGGGAGGGGGCTCAGTGCAAGGTAAAACAATGCAGTGGTCACACCGCATGCCATCTCCAGGAGGTCCTAACATAAATTTAGCCACCCTGAGCCACCAGCGGGTACTTCTGCGGTCAAAAATAGTAGGGATGACGCACATCCTGCTGCTCCTCGCCTCCCTGACTGCACACCCGTGACAGCCGACCTGTGACAAGGGAATACAAAGCTGCTCTGCCAGCTCCAAGTCAAAAAGGGAGTCTTTGTGATACAGAAACTTCTCTTTGTGTTACGGAAATTTCTCTTTATGATAAGGAAATTCTTCCGCCACCATTTCCTCATGTCTTTGCTTCCACTGGGCTGTACTCCTGCACAAAATCTGGTGCCACAGAATTGCCTGCTGCGCAAAATCAATTTATTTTTTGACCAGGAGTCACTAGCAGAATGTTGAGCCCTTAAAATAAAGACTTTATTCACATTGGAAATTTGTTTACACTGAGTTCAGGATGCAGTCTGTAGTGAAGCTGCTAGAATGTCCTCTGAGCTTTGAGGACATTCAGTCCCCTGCATAAGATGTGGACTATTAAAAATTTGGGCCAAAAATGCAGCTAATTTCAATGAAATCAGAAGAAGAAGAGTTTCAAAACATATCCTCGAGTGATACAGGGGGTACAGTCACGAGCCCATGCTTTTCTCCCTGGCACCCTGCACCAGACCGGCCAGTCCAGGTGACCTGGGACCCTCCACCCACAGGGACACTGCACCCTCCACACCGTTTCCCTCAATCCTCTCAATGGATGCAGGATTCCCTGAGCTCTTTCCCTCTCCCTCCCATCCTTTTTTCCAAGGAAAGGACTCAGCATCCCCTCCCTTGCTTTACATTTTAGCCTAATTTCAGTGCTTTCTGCTTGCAGCTGTGAGCTAATGGGAAAAGGGACACTTCCCTAATGAGCAGTTTTTAAGAGTGGGAGCAGCTGCTTCTGGGACATTGTGACTCCTGTGCAGCAGAGTTCAAAATTATAATCAGGGTGACTGACAGAGACACAGCGTGCTTGGGGACGGTGGAGGACAGTTAGTAGGACGGAGTATGCAGCGTATGCTGGCACCATCTCAGAGGAAGCTTCTCTGCTGAGGATGTGTTTCATTAGGGGGGGCAGCGTCACGGTGGTATCAAAAAGACCAGGTCTTGTTGGTGTGCAGCAGGCATACAGACCTTCACAAAGAAAAGGCAACTTTTACCAGAAAAAGCTTTAAATGCTAATGTTAGTTTATAAAACCTTTTTTTTTTTTTTTCCCTAGTCCAGGTCTGTTTCAACCCAGCTAAGGCTAATTCTCCCCTAACCCATGTTTATACATGTTTACCCTCGTATCAGCCACCTGGTCTAACTTGGAAGTCGGTCTTGCTTTGAGCCGACCTAGATGACCTTCAGAGACCCCTTCCCAGCTGAACTATTTTATGATTTGATATTTTAAATAGTTTGGAAGCACTCTCGTACCCCACCGGTTTGCTTTTAACGTTCATTTTGTACTTTCAGTGCCACCGTATAAATGACAAACGTAACGCCAAGCATGCTTTAGGTGTTTCACCGGCCTGTAGGCTTTGACATCCCAAATCACTCCCCAACAGTTATCCTGGCTGGGTCTGTCTAATTGGGGCAAAGGGCAGGATCAGGGGCTGTCATCTCCGGAGGGATGACGGCTGCCTCTCATTTGACCTATCTTCCTTTTTTAACAGCTGAGAGTAACCTGAACTGCATTTCATCTCACAGATACTTACTCTCAGCTGCTTCAAACGAACAGCAGGCAAAGAAGAAAAGAATCTTAATGAACAGCTAAAATATTCTATTTATGGGTATGATTTTTATGCAGTGAGACATCACTCATTTTTAATACTATTTACATTTTTTAAACTTTACTCAGTTTGGTTAGTAATTCCATTTTTGCACACAGAAGAAATGCCTCTGGTAACTCAACTACTGTTAAAGGAAGAATTCAAAGGATTTTCAATATCATAATGCCAGCCAACAAAGCACTGATACATATTAGTTTGGAAATTATGGGGTGAGGTGCACGATAATTCTCATGAAGAATAAGCAGAAATTCCAATTAAAAGGAAACTTGCAAAATATATCCACTTAAATGATCCAGATGACAGGAAAATGGAACCATATATTTTATCTGAGAGAGTGACTGTTACAGCTATAGTGATAGAATAACTTTTCTCGTGACATTTTGAAATAGCTCTGGAGAGAAAAGCTTCAAAGCCTTATTATTTAAAAAGTATTCAGAATAGAGGTGCTTCTGGTGACTAGCCACTTTGAGAATTTCAGTTACAACAATAAACAAAGACAGATCATAAGGAACACTTTAAATTATATTTTTACCCATGAAATAAGTGTACACAAGAACCAAACTAGAATAAGCAGAGCAAACGGATTTACACAAACTTTGTGGACACACACATTTCATTTTTATGTTACAGAAGAGGTTTTTGCAACAGAGCACAGCAAAAGAAAACTTTCCTTGGCTTTGAGTGGAATAATGTAGAACTCAAGGGAAATGGATGATCTGAAAGTCTGTTAGGAGGACGTACAAATTTCAACATATGTTTGTATTACCTTTTAAGTACTCTTGAGGGCAACTCTTTATATTTAATTTCAGAGTGGAAACAAAGAGCAACTAATCCTGCAACAGATTGCATCTCTCCAGTCTCCTGTGACTTCAGTGGGACTCGTGCCCTACAGGGTCAAAACCAGCAAGGAGCATGACACACTAACGGAATACCAGTTTCACTTCAGGAAAAAGACTAAACGTTGTGGTGGGTTGACCTCGGCTGGACACCAGGTGCCCACCAAGCCTCTCTATCACTCCTTCCTCAGCTGGACAGGGGAGAGAAAATATAACCAAAGGCTCGTGGGTTGAGATAAGGACAGGGAGAGATCACTCACCATTTACCATCATAGGCAAATCAGATTCAACTTGAGGAAATCAGTTTAATTTATTACCAATCAAATCAGAGTAGGGTGACAAGAAATAAAATAAAATCTTAAAACATCTTCCTCTCCACCCCTCCCTTCTTCCCAGGCTCAACTTCACTCCCAATTTCTCTATCTCTTCCCCACCAGTGGTGCAGGGGGATGGGAATGGGGGTTGCGGTCAGTTCATCACACCTTGTCTCTGCCGCTCCTTCCTCCTCAGGGGGAGAACTCTTCACACTCTTCCCCTGCTCCAGCGTGGGGTCCCTCCAATGGGACACAGTCCTCCACGAACTTCTCCAACGTGGGTCCTTCCCACAGGCTTCAGTTCTTCACAAACTGCTCCAGCATGGGTCCCCCATGGGGTCACAAGTCCTGCCAGGAAATCTGCCCCAGCGCAGGCCCTCCATGGGCCACAGCCTCCTTCAGGCATCCACTTGCTCTGCCGTGGGGTCCTCCATGGGCTGCAGGTGGATCTCTGCTCCTCCATGGGCCTCTACAAACTACAGGGGGACAGCCTGCCTCACCACAGTCATCACAGGCTGCAAGGGAATCTCTGCTCTGGCACCTGGAGAACCTCCTCCCACTCCTTCATGGACCTTGGTGTCTGCAGAGCTGTTTCACTCACATATTCTCACTCCTGTCCTCTGGCTGCTGCTGCACAGGTTTTTTTTCCCACTTCTTAACAGAGGCACTACTACCATCGCTGATGGGCTTGGCTTTGGTCAGCGGTGAGTTCCTCTTGGAGCCAGTTGGCATTGGCTCTGTCGGACATGTGGGAAGCTTCTAGCAGCCTCTCACAGAAGCCACCCCCACTACCAAAACCTGGTCACGCAAACCCGATACAAACGTTTGTGAAAGTAAAACTTCTTAATATTTCTCCTAGAAATTCTTTAGAAAGTATGATTCAGTATCACAGTTTATCACAATTTTTACTGGTGTTACACTTACGCAACACAGCAAAGCAACACTAAATAAAAAAAAAATATTTAGAATTGTATATTTAAGCATAATTATAAAATTATAAGGAATATGATATTCTCCTTGCAGGGGGGTTGGACTAGATGACCTTTGAAGGTCCCTTCCAACCCAAACCATTCAATGATTCTATGATGGGATATACTGTATTTCATAGACAGAGAATACCTCTTCTTGCTACTTTCTGCACGGGCCAAAAAAAAAGGTCTTATAACAAGGTATTTTTCAAAGGTGCCAAAGAGAAGGCAATCTTGAGTTAGAACTATTCTTCTAAGTAGCAAAGAGAAATTCTCACAAATTAAAGACCTGAAAGAACGGATGTACACACCTGCAGGCTTACAGATGGAGCTAGGTGAAGGCAAAAGAAGGAAGAGGGAAATCTACCTCTCAGATCAGCTCGTACTGTAATAACACTTTGGCAGAATAAGACAGCTTGGCATGGCTGACATATGTAAAAGATACACACCCTTCCATCAGAAATAAATGTGTGTCTGGCCCTATTCATTATTCCATGGCATCTGCCTGCACAGAGTAAATGGCAAAGGTAAGCACACCCCACCATGAACAAGCCTGATCTCTTCTCCCTGGTATCCAGTGATAGGACGCGTGGGAACGGTTCAAAGTTGCACTGGGGAGGTTTAGACTGGACATTAGGAAGCATTTCTTTACCATGAGGGTGGTCAAATGCTGGAACAGGCGTCCTAGAGAAGTGGTCAACGCCACAAGCCTGTCAGTGTTTAAGAGGCATTTGGACAATGCCCTTAACAATACGCTTTAACTTTTGGTCAGCCCTGACATGGTCAGGCAGTTGGACTAGATGATCCTTGTAGGTCCCTTCCAACTGAAATAGCCTAGCCTATTCTATTCTATTCTAGTCTAGTGTAGTCTATTCTATTTCTACCATTACAGCTGCATGTATTTGTTTTTACATTGATTTTTTCAGACAGCACTTTGATACTTGACAGCTAATTTTGATTTTGTAAAGAACCAGCAATTTCCAGTTCATTGATAGTAAATTTGTGTTAGTCTAAATGTGTGGGTTTAACGACACTGTTCATTTAACCACTACTTGTTGTCTTCACTTAATTGTGAAGAAATAAGAAGTGGAAGCCATACTCAAAAGTTTTCTTCAAGCATAATGAAGCAGCAAGCAACCCACGCAAGCCAGTTAAATTACGGCCAATAAACTGAAGCTGCCAAGAAGAGAGATTTACATATTATATTTGGCAAATAAAACTGGTATCTCATTTGGCAAATAAAGGAACCATCAGTCAATGCAATACACAAAGTGAATCTGGCAGAGTATACTTGTGCAGAGTAACAGTCCTCATCCCAGGAGTTTCAAACACTTGGCACACCATCAGTTACCCACTACCACCACCACCCAAGACCCGCACAGATATTTCACACTGTTGGGTTAATCCCAAAGCAGCACACACACGGTAATTGCTCAGTGCCATTTTCACATGCACAGACTATAGTGTTTTACTGGAAAACTTCCCAGTTGTGCAAAACAATTATTTGGGTTTGTTCCACAGGCAAAAAAAAATTCACCTCTGACTTTGGAGAGGTTTCCTTGGAAAATTAGCTAATCTCAAAAGCAGTCCTTGAGGTAAAGGCTCTTTTTCAGCAAAGAATCGTTATAAGAGGAAATTATTTAGTCACTTTTGTTCATTTAAAAGCCTAACTAAGCAATCCCATTATCTTGCTCAGCCTTGCATTGTTTTGTAGCACTTTTCTAAGAAACATTTTTTCTGATCCTTCTCCAAACCTATTCGTGCCATTTCTCTCTTCTGGGAGCACTGAGGCACCCCCAGCTTGGGCGAAGAAGTGGACCTTGCCTGAGCATCTTGAGTATCTGCTAAGTCCGGCACTCCTGGACAATCTTCTGCTTCTCCATTCCCAACGCCTCCACTCTGTTGCACAACTTACCCTGGCCACAACATGCAGGTGGTCTGGTCCAGCTGTTTGTCCTGTACAAGGCCTCCTCACTGAAGGCCTCTTGCTCCTCTTAGTGAGAAAGTTGTTCCTCCTCATCATGATGGCCCTCGGGCAATAACAATTTGCGTCTGCAGCTCTAGCTGTGCAAGGTGTTGAACCCCCTACAGATAACACGATAGGAGGGAGCCTTGCAGGCATAGGCACTTCCAGGACAAGGCAGAATTTCTCTGTGTGAGCTCCAAAAGCCTGCTGCCAACCCTGAAGAAGGCCAGTTGTCATCAGATCAGCCATGCACTACAAACAACAAGCAGGCAGAATGCTGACAGTCACAGGCACGTTGAGGAAGGTGGTGACATTGCTGGAGGGAAAAGTGAGCTGGCCATACAGGCTCTGAGTGGCTTTGGCATGGAAATAAATCTCACACAGTTTAAGACTTCTAGAAGCAGAGATGAACCAAGCCATAGCATGGAAGCTGCTCCTGCTGCGTATGCTGCATGTGTGCAAGAGGTAACGCTGATGGCCCTCAGCACCTGATCATCCGAATCCGCACAGGTGGTGGTCCCAGAGGATGCACGTGTTTCTTAAAAGTGGACCAATAGTCAAGATGAATTATGGCCAAACTTTTCCTCATCTAAAACATCAAGATGTGTGCTTTTAGTCAAAGTAACCACACCTTGTCTATCATGTCTTCAAAGCTACTTGCTGCTATCACAGAAATTAGACTGTGCTTTGCCTGTGAAATTGAACTATTATCTGCCACAAAAATCTTGGCAGTCCTAGATTTAGCAGGAAAACAACTCGCTAGATTCTCACACTTTTCTAGATCTAATAATTTACAAGGTTCTCGGAACATACACTTCACCAGCAGACACTTTCACTGGACATCTGACTTGCATTGTGGCATGTAAATGACTTCTGAGACGTGGGAGCACTGCTCCATACAGCCAAGGCAGAGCCGCTGGTCGCCTGGAGAATGTTACATACTAAGCAGGACGCTGTTGCATCAGCGTGCTGGTTTCTTGCTTACCATTACCAGGGATAAGCAGAGGTCTATTTGAATTCATAACCTATTTTGAGTGTTTCCTTCTGGGAAATAACTTCAGGATACCCTCCAGGTGATATTTTCAGTAACTGAAAAACAATCAACTCATTTATGCTAAAAATTTTCCCATTAAGAGCAACAACTGCCATATTGAGTTCATTTTAAAATTCTTCTAGCCTGACACCCTCTCTGTAATGGAAAGCAAACCCAGACGTTGCACGAGAAATCAGAAGGCTGGAAGGAACTCTTAAACTTCTATTTTTAATGGCTGGAGAAAGGCTTCTGCCCTATTGCCTCCAGTGTAACATCTCAGGCGTTTTGCCATCAGCCATTGATAGATATTGCAGCTGGGCATGTGGCAGATGCTTGATCCAAGAGGAGGATGTGCTCTGCAGGAGACATGCCTTACCGCACAGGAGCAAAGCACGCAAGGGACAAGGCAGGAGCGAGGACCTTCAGATGCACAGGAGGAACCCTAACACAATTTTAAGTTTTCACTGGGCACCTCCAGCACTAAATTTTCCCACAGGTACTTAATATGTATTTTTCTTCTGCATCTTTGTTGTTATTTTCCAAAACAGAATTATATCCTCCCAAGGAAAGCACTTTATTTATGACTGTGACTCCAAAGGAAGCCAAATATAGCAAGACTCATGGAAATGGTTCTCTTTCTTTCCCTTTTTCCAAACAACCTACTTTCCAAGCTAGGCATGGGCTGCCTAGGAAGACTTCTACAACTATAAGACATCTGAGACCTGAAACTTGGACTGTAGCAGAGAAAAACAGTGACCGAGACGTGCCCAGCATCCAAATAACACGCACAGAAAACACAGAGGTAAAACATCACATATTCACTTTTTCCATTGATTTTCTCTTTCTATTGCATTATACGCCCAAGGGGAAAAATCTGTGGCAGAGTTTTTTGCTAGTCCAGTGTGCCACTAATTTCCTTTGAGAATTTTTAAGAACAACAGAATGTGTTTGTCCCTACATTTTTGAAATATTTGTATCAGCAAGTAAAAGATAATTTTAAAAGGTAACCTGAGAAAAAAAAAAGAAAAACAAGGAAAAACCCCGCAGAAGACTTTTCTGCAACTTTATCATGCTTTCCTGCAGATAATTTTTATTCCATTTTCCTTCATTAATCTTAAAGAAAAAAAAAAACCACGTTCATTCAATCTTTTACAATCTTTATTTGACCATTGCCACGGTTGGATTGTAGGAACAACAGAAATGCTGGGAAAAAAAAATTAATTGGACTTTATTTACCAAAACTATCAGAATTCAAATACCCTCTCCCACAAAAAAAAAAACTTTAATTAGATAAATGTGATCTTCCCTGAAAGATCTTTATTTACCCATAACGAGGTTCTGTAAAAATCAAGCAAATATTGGTCTGTTAAGGTTAACCAGAGGTATGGTGATTTCTAAATCTTTCATACAGATGGCCATTACTTTTTGCCGGTATTTATTACCTGCAATGTAGCTTACTTGAAAGAGATGAACCATCCATCAACAGGACATGCCCCTTTGGCAGTTGTTTTATCAACTGTTCTAAGCATCATTCTTTTTCATTAACTGTTTAATCAAACATTTATTTGTCTTTTGTCTTCTTCTTACCAAAAAAATCTCCACGGCAAGCTACCATTGACACATAACCCTTTGCAATGGATGATATTGTGTGAGTTTTTTACTGTTTGCATTATCATTTTCAATTTCCCCAACAGAAAGAAGGGAAGCAAAAGGTAGGATGTTTTACTGAAGCATATGAAAAAAAAAAGTCCAACATGTTTTTTCAGGCACCCAGCCCTTCAACACACCGGTTAAAGAAAAAAAAAATCATTGTATTATTTACACTTATTTACATATTATATTAAAATATGTAAATGTCAGAATCACGTAACAAGAGAATACTACTAAAAACATATTCCTGTTGCTGTAGAAACTGAGCTTGATTTTTGTCTGCTACACTAGGAAGAAGCAATTGACATGCAAACTAACATCTTGGCACCTTGACATTTTAGGTTGATTAAGGTGTAAGGCATAAAGAAGCACTAATTGAAATGCTTTTCTTAAAAAAATACCACAAAATAATGTTTTCAGGTAGAGCTGGAGGAGGAGAAGTTGTTACAAAGGACAGAAACAACCATTAGCATTTCTTCCTGTATAGCACGCATGATCCAACTATATATTGTTCAAATTCTGATGTTATCTTCTCAGTTTGACTGAAGTGACAAATACTGTGCCCTATCTTTGGCATAAAAAAGGATCACAGACTCCGAACCAATAAATTCAACGAGAGCAAAAAGAATACAGATACCTGAAGTAGAGTATATCTTATGTGAGATGTATTTGATGAAAGAGGTAGAGGAATGTAATGTTAGGAAACTAAAAGAGAGAAGAAGAAAAATAAAGTACCTTCTAGACTTCTAAGATAAGCTGGGTATTCAGGGCAATTAAAACTAAATTAAATCTAAACTAGATTAAACTGCAGCTCTTCGGAGCTCAGTATGTCTTGCAGACTGTTCTCGGTCTCCATCCCTATTTAAAAAAAAAATCAAATCTTTTTTTAATTAAACAATTTGACCTTAATTCTTCTTCGGGAACAACTCTCAGTTTCTAAGGGATAATGAAAAACAAGTGAGTGGAACCAATGCCACTTCATACTCTGTGTCTAAAAGACACCAGGAGCCACAGGCAAGAATGGAATTTAATGACTGGAAGATGTCAGAATTATATGAGATTAAACAACTACGTACCTTATAAATGAAAAAGTAATTAAAGTATGATACAAACTTAGCTGGTAACCCACTACTTTTTAAAATTTTATTGAACTCTACAACCTGTACTAAAATTTTCTATGTTTGTATCAACCACTTTTATTTTGATTTCATGCAGAGCAGTTAGGAATTTCCAAGAATGGGACTAAAGGCTTCGATTTTGGTTTACTCACATTAACAAATTCTTACAATTTTTTCTTTGAGACATGCCTGCTTGGCAGGCCTTGAAATTTGTGCTGGGGAATTCTTTTAATGCTGTTATATGACACAAACTGTCTCTGGAAAAAGCCATTTTAACTTAGCACACTTTCAAAACATAGCTCAACCTTCAAAAAAAGTCACAATTCATACATGTTGTATAGAGACTCGTTATGACTTTTGCAAGAAAACTTCTCAAAAATGTTGAATAGAGTGAGAATTCTGTTGAGCTGGATTTTTACTCTGCAAGAGATCTCTGAGCCAGCTTTGCCCAGGTTAATAGCTTAAGCCAATCCATGGTACCTGGAGAGCACAGAGAGATAGGTGCAAACACTCATTCACTGGAAAGCCAGGCCAGAAAGAAGACCATACCTTTACCATGCTCTGTCTTAATCTCATATAATAGATCTTCTACTTTTTTTTAATATTAGTCTAGAAAAATATTTAAGCTTACAAAGTCAAGCACTCAGGATTTGGAAAATACTAAAGTTAAGGTTTCCTGTGCAAACAAGTTTCAGACCTTTTAGCAATATTACAACACAGTTACATACATGACCTCATATGATCAAGGAAGTTCAAGGGAAATGTTCCAAAAATATAGCCAAAGGACTTTTTCTTTCCTTTAATTTAGCCAATGTGTAGAGATATGTAATACTTCATATAACTCTCAACAGTGGAATTTGTGTTTGTAATATCTATCATGGTAATTGCTGATTATCTCTTTTAGCTTTTCCTTTTAAATGCACCCTTCCAGTCCCCTAATTCTAGGTTACAGTCTTTCCTGTGATAAGCACATTCAACTTTCATCAAAGGGAATGGAAATGCCGCATCCACAACTTGCAGCCTGCACTTGTGTTTACTACTTCCCTCTGATCACACGAGGTGATGCTTCCACAGCAATGATCATCTCTCCACTCCAGGAAGCTATGCTTCTGTCAGAGCAACCCAAAAGTACATCGGTGATTTGACCAAATCATACCTAATTTTCTACCTGTCTTGTGTCCATATGTCCTTTCATCTGCTTACCAAAGCTTCTGACCAACTGATTGAATTACAGATCTTTTTTTTTCCATTTGATTATTTAATAGTTTATTTATAATTAATCACATTTTCATGCTTTTCCTAATCTCATTAATATTGTCCCTTTTACATTTGCAATTAACATTGTCTTTAATCTGAAGATCTGAAAATGTTCTTTCAGAGGTGTATAGAAACAGGTTAGCAGTAGCCAAACTTTTATAAAGGCATGACAAATGCAATGTATTATATGCAAAAAATTATCACATGATTTATGATATAAACATAGAATAAATGAAATTTGACATTCAACACGTTTTGGGCATGTAAATCTTAGTAATCTGGAAATGCTGTGTGTTATAATTACACACTTACAGAATACGCTTCCTTCCAATAGATTTCACAATCCTAAGCCAACTAATGTGCCAAATCAATTAAGGCTCTGTCTAATGCACAAACAATTGCAAATTTGATTCCTGCTGAAGGTCTATTTTTTCTATCGATATAGCAAAATGGGTTGAATTTTGACTATTTAGCAATCTCTTTTCTCCCAAGCATAGGGAAGCTGGAAGGAGAAATGCAGTTGTGCAACAGTAAGGCAGAAATAGTTCTGGGGAAGTAGGAACTACAGCTGAATCTTGAATTCTAGCAAGCCAATCTAGATGTAGTAGTAGTCCATTTCCACAATGGTTTTCATTATTTACATTATTTCTGAACAATGCCTGATGCTGACAGCATGGAGGCTGTTAGGTTACCGTCTTGATAAAGCAAGCAGCTTTCAACGTTCTCAGTAGGAAAAGTAAAATTTTTGGCAGGAGCTCAGCAGGTATTCCACAGAAGCTTGTTCATTGCCTCAGAAAAAATATCGCTTTACTTTCATTCAGTGTACTTATAAAACATGCTATACAATAAAAAGAATAGTGAGTAACTAATAGAAATGCATGGAAATGGTTGTGAATCTTCCTATTCCAGCCTGGCAAGATGCTTTGAGCACAGAGGCTTGCCAAAGAAATAAATATGTAATCAGACCTGCCAACTTTCACTCGTTCAAAACTACATTCTTTCATATTGAATTCATTTTAAGGTTGTAAAGTTTTGCCCTCCAGGGATAAAGGACATTTACAGTGGATATTATGAGACATTGACAAAAATCTCACTGCTACTCATTCCCTGCGGACTCTGAATCTGTGGTAAGGTGTTTCATCTAATAGCCCACACAATGGCAATGTACTCCTTTTGGAGTAATTCTGTTCATGATCATATCTTGCTTTTAAAAGCAATGCTCCCTTTCCTTGCCAAGAAAAGCATCACCCATAGGCCTGCACCCGAAGCACTTGCAGGTCATTCAAGTATTTCAGTGTAGTCTAGGCTAACACAGGGAGGGTCGGAATGTTTCTTTACCCTGCTCAAAGCCTCTGTGACAAGGCTGTGTTCAGACCAACTTGTCAGATGGACACTTCTGACAAACTGCCCTAATAAAAGCAGCAATACCACCGAAGCCACCTACAAATCTTCAATAATAATTGAATCCTATAATGTTGAATTAGATTCTAAGAAATGAATTCTATGAATGACAAATTTATGGTTTGTTTTTTGGTACAAGTTAGGCCCCTGTGTCTTTATCTATTCTCTTAGAGAGTAGTTACATCTCTCCTTACCACCTCTTGCTGTTATTGACTAAAAATGATTTATATTTTCATACTTTATGCAGGTTTTTTTTCAATGCAAACCTCATGGGTTTTGAATTTTTCCCAACCTCTGTGTTGTCAATAGATCAAATCATGCAGTCTTACAAACACTTGGTTCATAAGTGTCGGTCGGAAAGGTGCTTCATAAACTAACAAAATCACATGGTCTTGTCTTGAACTCAAAGGCCTACATTCATAATGAATACAAACTACTGTTTTTCCAGTGGGATTTGCATGTGCAGCCTAGTGAAGTTCACCAGGTCGTAGCACTTGGTATTACTCAGGCTGTTCAGTAAATTATCCACCTCGTCTTATGATACAGCAGGCACAGCCTCAGTTTAGTACTATCTGTAATCCACCCAAAACCCCTGTATCCTACTTCTTCCACTTTATCACTCTTCAGTAAAATGACCAGTGGGAAGAACCCTGTTTGAGGTGTCGCTTATCTCCACAGGTTATCGCAGCCCAGTAGACTTCATTCTGCGCTGTCTGGTGGTCTCTGTAAGGTTAGCATGAACTCTTTTATCAGGTATACTTCATCTGTCAGAAGATATTCTCAGTCATATATAGAAGTCCCTATGAGTTCTGCTTTCTGGGCGAGGCAAAATTCCCTTAGTCTGATGTCCTCTGAGGGATATTTGACTTCCAGTGCGTATATCTGGCAGGGGGGAAGTCTGGGATGCCTCTTCCCAGCTCTACATAACGTTCAAAGCTTCTTCATAGATACAGTAGGTTTTCAAATCTGTAGTGTGTAGGGTCTGTCATTTAACCTGCGTGTGAAGCTTCCCTGTCTTGTCATTAAGCTCATTAACCAGAAAGTTCCTGCCCAAGAATTTTGGATATCATTAGTGGCTGACGGCAATTCTCCAGACTCCCAGCATGCTCACCACCCTAGTACTCCTCTCAGCTCATGGTTAAGCACGGTTGCATCACCTCCACCAAGCCCAGCTATGCCTTCCCAATACAGAAAGGACTACTAGAAGAAAGCCACAGGTCAGGGCTTCTTGGAGTAGAACCGAAAGAGCAGCACCTCCGTCAGGACCCTTTTTAGTTACAGGCCCATCCCCGTGCTTTGGGCATGGGACGTGACCGCTATGTCCTTCCTGAGCAACGAGTACAAGAAAGACATGAATGACGGATTTGTGAAAACTGTAGTCCACTACTGATGCTCATTACCAGCAGGCTTGTATTTCTCTGCCTCACCCCACATTTTGGCCAGAACAATTCTCAGACACTGCATCCGCTTAGCAGATAGTTTGCCCTGCCAAGGTAGCTTCAGCCAGGCCCCGCTAGAGCATAGCTTGCCACTGACATCAACTTACTCTGTTTTGTTGACTTTTGCTGGAAATCTGCCTAAATGCACTTTTTAAACTCTTCTCTGGCCCCTTAGGCTATCATGGCTGCATTTTTGTGATATGTAGAGAATATGGAATCCATGTGGACCATCAACAGGCACTTTAAATGTATGGCATATCTCTTCACATGGTAAAGCTGACATCTTAAGGACTCTGGACACAGTTGGCCCGTTTCTATGCTTAGTAACTTGGTTTGGATTTACTTTGCTTTATCTTCTTTTCTCTATCTTTCTTTTCCCTACTGTCCTTTCATCTCATTCTTTGTTTCTGAAGGTTGTAATACATACATGTCAAATCCTTCACCTGTAAGTCAGCATCAGAAAGTATTTTACAAGAGTCTAAGACACCTTTCCTCATTTTATTTGTCATCCCACATGTCCTATTACTCTGACAGAAACCTTATAGCATTCCTCAGGTAGAATAAAATTGCTTCCCAGCTTTCTCTTTCTTTATAATCCATTCGTTAGCAGAGTTGTGAAGTTTAATAGATACTTCAATAAAGCTGCTTCTTTTTGAAGACTTGAATTTGCAGTTTTTTAGTCTGAGTTTCAAAATGTCAATAAAGTTTCTTTGGATAACAGTTCAACACACTTCTTGGGTCTAGACTGTTAGAGGAGGTCAAGGCAGTCCTTTTGATTTCTGCTATTTAATGAACATGTTCTTTCAAAACATGTGGAACAGTTTTCAGTACTTTTTACTGTCTTTTTTTTTTAATTGAGACAGACTGCAGAAGTTGAGCAATATCCAGCAACATCAACATTGCTGCTGACTTCTTTGTGGCTGTACCTACTTGAGCTCTCCTCAGATTCTTGTTCAAACCATCTTTGGTACTGATACCTGCTTCTTCAGCATAGTTTCCGTCTGCTTCTCACTCTTTGGCTTCAAACTTGTCCCAGGTGAGAATAAGCACCTGATGTGGTAGTCTCTCTGATCACATTGAACTAGCAACATTTTTAATTCCTTGAGACTCTTTCCAATATCTTAACTACTTTTTACCTAAGTGAAGGTTTTAATCTGATTTCACCAAACTCCGTTAGGATTTGAAGCAGAACAGCATTGATTTGTTTGGTTTACCAGCAGGTTCTTCTCAACCCAGTACAAATGCTCCCTTCTATGCTTTGAACACCAGGGCAAAATGTATTCAAATGCATTCCTAAAGCATTATACTACCTGAGTTTAATCATCATTATACAGACAGGAACCGAAACACACATACTACAGAGTGTCTTGCTAGGCTTGCTCTAACAAACTGCATTGGGTTGTTCCTGCCTTCCCCTTCCAAGGGAGCTCTAACTGACTGACTTTCAACATTGGTACTCCAAAGATGATTTAGCAACTATTCTTTAGGTCTTAGGCAAATTACTGATTTAATTTGCCTAGCTGTTTCTCAAAGACAACTAGACAGTTTTTATGTAACAACCCACTCCCCGCATCTACAGACAGAAAAAACAGCATGGGCAAGAAAATAATCTTCCATATCCTGAGGTTTCATTCTCTCCCCAAACCCTATCAGATACCGCATTCTTCAGCTAACAATCCTACCACAGATTTATGGTGAAATCACCATTAAGACAAGTTAAGATGAAAGCAAATAGATTTTACTCATTTACATATGGAGAGCAAACAGCAACATTACTAAAGTTCACACAAACCACCATTGATGGAAAGGCAGGAAAATTGCAGTTATTTCAAGATCATATCCGAAAGGCCCTCCAGAACCTGTGACAAACTGTAAATGCCTAACCCACATAGCTGGGGTCTGAGGACATTTACAGAAGAGCACTTCACATTAGAAAGCATGCTTGCTTTTGTAATCCATCTTCACCTTTGGTCCTTCTGAGCTTTCAGTCTGCTTAAAATCATTCCCTAGCTCTGCCCGCAATTCTTTCTTAATTCAGACAAGAAGATGTTTCTATCTTTTCCCCACCAGCTTGCTGGCTGCTCCTGCTTCCTTTGACACGCACAGCCCAGCTACAATCCCTACCCAGACGGGACCAGATTTGGCCGGTCGCTGCCTTACGGTTGAACTCCAAACAGCTGGCCGGTGCACCCCGAGGCCGAAAGCCCTCCACCAGCGAGCGGGGCAACGTTCAGAGCCTCTCACCAAGACACGCGATGAACCTTACACTCCGTGTGAGCACAGGGAACAGCAGCTACCTTTCATTCAATCGCGTACTCGGGACTCGTGAGCGCTGCTTGGGATCTGACATAGCTTTGAGCAAGTCGTCTCAAGAGGAAAACGCACGTGGGGGTGCGTGAGGGACACTGGACTCATTTGAGGCAGAGCTAGACGAGGACCCATACACATGCATACAGAGCAGGTTAAGGAGTTGGATCCCACACCTTTATGCCTCAGACCCGTGTGTGCACCTCCCAGGTGACCCTCCCTGTGCAAACCCTCAACGCACGTATCTACGCCCCACGGTGCTGAACGGCTTCTCCTGCGCTGGGCGCACCCACGATCAGTGTCCTCCCCCCCAGCAAACCGCCGCCCCGCAGCCGGGATCCGGTTGAGTCACGGCCCTTGGGGCCCTCACCCGCCCCGTGAGGTCACGCACCGGCTCCCCGCAGCCGGGCTCCGCGGCGGTTCTCCTCACGGCCCGCCCCCCCCCACCGGGGGCGGGGGAAGCGGGCAGGGGGCGGAGCAGCACGACGTCAC
>WHYT01017766.1:329300-390943 GCA_009806455.1 Tetrax tetrax
GTTGCCTGTGGCCAGACAGGGCCTTGGACTGGCTCCGCCCGGGCTGGCCGGCTCGGACAGAACGCGGCCCCTGTGCCGCCGGGCAGGGGAGGCCAAGCCAGGGCGGCGGCGGCGGGTGATGGGGCCGGTCCTCGCTGACTCGGAGCCCCAAACGAGGTCAGGGCGGGTGGCGGTTCTCAGCGGGTGCGGGGCTCGGAGGGGCGTGAGTGAAAGCGCTCCGCCGGGTCCTGGGGGTGGTGGGAAGCTGCACTTGCAGCCGAGTTTCTGGAGCCCTGGCAGAGGGTCCGTGCCCCCCGAGCGGGTCGCCTTTGCTGGGGTAGGAGCGAGGCCGCAGCCACCCCCCCCGCCCGCTGAGGACCTCTTCTCTTGCCACACAGTTTGGTTTTTAACTTCGGCGTGGGCCGTGTATTCAAGTGTTCCATCAGCTAAGAAACATTTCAGTAAAAGAAGCGTTTTCAATATGCTGAGTTTCTATGTTATCAGCAAAAAACTTTTCAGATGTGTTATTTCAGCTACAATTCTTTGTGATGGCTAAGCCACGTTAATTCTTTCTCTCTGTCATGCTTAAGACTCCATTGTCAAGCCTAGTGGGGAATCTCTTCCATTGAATTAAATACTAGCGTCTAGGTTTAGCGTGAATTCCAACTGCATGGCTGCATCGGGTCTTTTATCGCTCTCATCACTTCAGCGGTCAGCAGAGTTCAGTGCATTGTTTGGTGAAGAATAAAAAGTATTATTGTTCTTGATGCTGCAGTCGAAATTCCTGAAATATAATTTGCGAATCAGAAGGAGGGGAGACATATATGTTTAGAAAGCTAACAAAGTTCAATATTGATTACTGCAAACGTTTTCTATAGAAGCAGCAAGAATTATTCCCACATTCCTGAACATAAAGATGGAACAGAGGCCATTCACTGGGAGCTGAATTTCTTTCTTTTCTCCACTGCCTGCAACATAAGAACATTTCTCACAACTCTTTGAACTTTATTAAAAGCAAATTTATTAGACAACTGTGTCATAATGCCTGTGAAGTAAAACATTTTTAGATAAGAAGTCTAAAACTTAGATCCTTACAACCGGCATATTCTGTCAGAAGCATGCACTATGGTCAATCAAAATCAGAAACCTCAATTGTCGTGATAGATTACCACGCTGTCAACTCTGTTAGTTTTGTATACGATACGAGTGAGTAGCATAATTTTTGCTCACTTAACTGCACTGAATCTAGCATTGGTTTCTGCATATTTCCAAAGTGTATTGCAACTATTTTTATGGTTTAGGATCATTCGGAGTGGAAGGGTCCTCCGGGAGTCTGTAGTGCAGTGTTCTGCTCAAAGCAGTGTCAGCTATCAGGTCAGACCAGGTCACTCGGGTCTTTGTCCCACTGAGTCTTAAAAGCCTCCAAGAATGGAGACTGCACAAGCTCTCTAAGCATCCTACCCCTGCATGACTGTCCTCATTAGAGCAAAGAGGTCTGAACTTCTCCCCCCACTCCCCCCTCAATTTATGCCTATTGTCTCTCGTTCTTCCACCATGCATGACTGTGAGGAACCCCAGCTCAGTCTTCTTTATAATGGGTTAATGAACTTGTACCTAGAAACACAAATCTATCTCTCTACAGTGTAGCTAGATTCACTTTTAAAAAATTATCTGCTTCTCAAAGTAAAATTTCTTTGGATGAAAGTATTGCATGGCCTTTAGAATATCTGCTTACTAAAATCATACAGGACTCATACTTAATCTTAAACAGCTGTGTAGTCTTACTTACTGTTGGAAGGGAGTATTGAATACTGTAGGAATTCAAATAACTGCAGGTAAATTGAATAGCAGGTTTTCATTGATGTCCAATGAAAGTCCAGTAAGCATGAGAAATGGATAAACAGGGAACAGAAGGAGGCAGACCTGGCTTATTTCTAATAGGTCTGGTCATTGAAATTAGGATGAGGGGTGGTGTTATACTGAAGACTAGACCTGATGGAGATGTAGAGTCATACCCTGTTTGGGTGGGTGTGTAGTGAAAGCTGTAAAAATCAGAAGGGAGGGAAGTCTAATCACCTAAAACTGGGTGAGTTTTTAAGGTATATGTGTCTGCTAGCAAACTCATAACTTATTCTGATGAGTTTGCTGAAACTGGTTTCATTCATTTTAACTCATGTTAAAAGTTAGTGGAATGATACCTGTTGACTATAAAACTCTGTTTTTCTCTTATTTATGTGTCTTCTGAGAGACAAACTTCTATTTACTTTGTCTTGGTGATTTTATGCTGTTTTTTAAAATATGCTTCTCAGGTTTGGAAGAACATGAGTACCAAGTGTAGATAATAGATATTTGCTTACATGTGTTCTGAAAGTTAGTCATGCTGCGTGAGAAATTTGTACCTCTGGATAAGGTAGCTGGGGAACTAACTGTGAACTAAAAGAATACAGTGAAGTTGTTGCAGGATCCAGGTACATAGCTTGGGTGTAGCCAAGACTGGTAGTAAGATCAGTGGAGCAAACAAAGCAGTCCTCCACCAGCACATGGGTAAGGTTCTGATTTTGGCCATAGGTTTCTCTTGCCTACCTTGCCCTGGTGCTCTTTAGCATCCTCTGAATCCTGCTTACTGAATTGACAGAATTATGCAAGCGAACAACTGGATAGGTTGCTGCTGTTTCTAGTGAGTTTAAACAATTCAAAATAGAATTCCATTATTATGAGAATTAGCATGAGGGAAGCCAGTTTTTACAGTGCTTCAGCTGTCCATGAAAGCATAGCTTCGGTTCCATGCTGGGCCTGTGTTTAGGGAACATTCTTGTTTCTGTATTTATCCTTATATTTGTAGATAATAGTGCAATATAAATACATACATTAATGGAAATGGTTAATCTGCTAAGACTTTCTGTTCTGACCCTAAACCTCATTTAATTTTGCAGTCTTCATGAAATTATTAGATTAAATGCAGGGGGGGGGATTAAATTTGTTGGGGATTCAGAGTCTCATTGACTGTGATTGTATATTAGCAACTAGAGAGAATACAAGTTAAGAACTGACTCAGTGAACGAGACCTATTAGGAAACAAATACAGAAAATGGAGGAAGATCGTGTCTAACCTTAAATGTGTAGGGGGGAAACCACTTTATTGAAAATACTTGAAAATAGCAAGTGTACTGTCAAGGTGTGTAAATTTTGTAGAGTATTAGAAAGAGCTGTTGCAATGGTAAGAATGGAAAGTAGGCAGGGAAGGAACTAATTGAAATGACTCTGGGCTTTGTGTAGTAGGGTTATTCGTTGACTTCAGGATGGGATAGCAAATATTTGGAAAGAGTGGAGCAATTTATCTTCGAGATTGCATCCACAAAAAATAACTTTCAGAGTTAGTAAGTATTGAACTATTTCTTAATGTTTTAAGTGGTTGCTCTTCAGTTTGTAAGTCCCCTGTTCTTACCTACATAGGTTTAGTGTATTAGAAACAAGCATTTATAGTTTTAAAATGCTCACATATACCATGTTTTGGATAGCGAACATTATTTTGCTCTATGTTTACTCTAGCTTCTAAATAACAATCTAATTTAAGAAGCCACAGTGAATGAACTACATGCCAGAAGTGTGTAAGATGACATAACCAAACTTCTCATTAAACTTTCAATTTTATTAAGAAGATTTTCCTAAGGGGGAGACTAAATAGTCTTTCTTTCTGAAGTTCAGACAGGAATTTAAAAATGAAAAGTTGTTTTACCAAACGTGTAGTTGAGATTTGTAATTGCCACTTGACATTGTAAAGGCCGTAAAAAAGGTTTAAGAAAAGAACTGAGCAAATTTTTGGACTATCGTTTGTCAGTGGTTATTAACTTGTTGGTCATAGTTCAGTCTCAGGCTTCCAAAGTTGTTAATCCTTTGATGCGATAGAAGCTACAGTGGTTTCCCAGGAGCATATGTGTTCCCTATATGTTGTATTTCCAGGAGGATACATGTTCCATTTATGTTGTATTTCTTAACTCATCTTGTAAGTAGCTAGATCATTACAATGTGGCAGGTCATATTAGGTAACTAAGACTTTATTCATGATTTTAAAATAGGTCAGAAACTTTTATTACGATAGGTTTAATTTCTTTGCTATGTTGTTTTCTACTGACTGGATGGATACTTAAATTGTTTTAAAGGGAAAGTAATTTCATATTAATGCTTAACACATACTTTCTAGAAATTATACGATAAACTGCATCCCTTTCTTTGCAGGAGACGTATGAGAATATTCCAGGTCCATCTAAGATCACATTCCTCTTACAAGCAATCAGGAATACTGCTGCTGCTGAGGAGGTATGTCTCAATAGTCTTTGAATTCTGCAGATTTTAAAGGGAACTTGAAGAAGGGGGGAAGAAATTGGTGCTGATCATTTTCGGATAAATGAACAAGTCAGATATTAGTTGAATCATCTTAATTTATTGCACATCTGTAGAGGGAACACTCATCTAGTTTGTTTCCTGTCACGCTCACTAGCTGAGACTTTTTGATGTAGGATATTTAGTTTTGAAAGTAGTCTTTCATAAGTGACTACTTAGATTTCCGTTGTTTTCTGCTTGTGTGTTGACGAATGAGTTCTTTCCTTAAAGTGTGTAACTAATATATGACTGTTACTGTAATGTTCTTTCAAGTTACAGTTGAGGAATCCTTTCCATTTTAGGGTCCTGTGCCTAAATGTGTTAAACTTCTGTATCATCTGAAATTTCTTGTACTTCTCAAATCAGAATTTGGGGGAGATAAGGTAGCAGTTGTTTTGCATGCTTTATTCAGATAGCTCTTGTATTTTGTCCTGTTTTGGGAGGATATGCTCATTAAGTCATCTAGCAGTGTTATAGAATGAATGGAGAGCAGTCTAAGCACTATATAAAATTTTTCTGTGGGCATACAGTAAGTGTCCCTTTTAGTTATTCCTTGATTTTGTAAAGGCTGACACACTTTAGCAATCAGGTATAGTGCTTCTTGTAAAACTATTCACTTGGTTATGCAGAGTGAAGAACTACTAAGCTTTTAAGCTTTCAGAGTCACTTAGAAGTAAAAACATTTGACTGTTAGTTTTTTGGTTTTTTTTTTTTTTTGTTTGTTTTTGGTTTTGGGTTTTTTGTTTGTTTTTTAAATCCAGGGTTTTACTGAACAACAGAAGGAATTAGCATGTAGAATTTCTGAACAATATTATAAGGAGAGTATGAGTGTGCTGTTTATCTCTGGATAATGATCTCTTCTGTATTCAACGTAGAGGTAGATGCTATTTGTGCTTAATGCTCAGTAAATATCAGCTTACTAATACTGATGCTTATCTACCTTGAAAGCAGTGTTCTTCTGACAGAGTCCTTCAGTATTATACTAGCAACTGGTTACACAAGAACTGTGTAGTTTTCCTTCCTACTCCTCTGAGATGTTTCAAATGACAGAAGGCTGTAGAGCAGCCTCTCCTGTATTTAAATTTTCCATGGAAAAAAACCAAACATCTACCACTGCCCCTTTTTCATCAGAATAATGTCGTATGCTAATCAGAATAATCAGATAATACTATGTCCTAGAAGTTCTAGCTGCATTGCACATGCTTCTGTTTTGAATACATTTGATAAGTCTGAGTTGTCAACTATGAAGTCATGCTTGTATAAATAAATACTTGCTCCATGTATTTACTGATTTTATTCGTTTTACATCAGCAAAGGAAATAGCCTGATCTAAAACTTGCTCAGAATCTTGCCAATGACTTGGCTTCCAACTTACTCAAGTGCAAAGAAACTTTTCACACGTAGAAGTTACTCTTACCAAAGACATCAGGGGTTGGCATTTGTAGAATAATTTGACATTTAACTCCTCCAATGGATAAATCAAAGAAAGGTTTAAATGTTAACTCATAACTTAAGTAGACATTAGGTTGCTAAACTAAAAAAAAAAATCTCGATTAATGAAACCTGCGAACAATGTCTCTTCCCTGTAAACCTGAGCACATCGTAGCCTAATTAGAGTGTAAGTGCTTGATCCCCATGCTTGATCTAAACATTGCATGTAAACATGCAGGGAAGCATTCTGTGTGTGTTCGGTATGGTGCTGGTATCAACAAGTAGGCATTTTGAGTTTGCGTAGGTTTTATGTAGACCCAAATGTTGGGCAGAATACTGCATATGTCACCAGTGGATATGACTTTGGGCCTGATATGTGTCCTCTGACCACACCGAATCTACTGGCACCTCTGACAACAGGCTACTGGAAGAAGCTTTAGAACTTTAAAGATTTCTTGCTCAGGCTATGGGAAAGCTAGGTTCAGATCACTCTTCATCCTGAAGCCTCTATCGCTTTACCCTCTCCCAGGAAAAGTAGGCTGAAGAAAGTACTCCATCCTGTTTACAGGAGCTGGGCTTATATGTTGTAGAGAATACAAGTTTCATAGGACTATTTGGGCAGTTGGGAGAATCCTGACTCTACAACCTAGTAATATTGACATTTAAGTGGAGAAACGGGGATTCAGATCCTGCTCCGAGGACCAGTTGCATTTGACATGGAAAAAACCATTAAGCTATATTAAAATAACTTTTTTTTAAAAAAAACTAACTGTATAACAGGTTTTCTCCTAACCAAATACCTAAACTGTAGAAATAATTACCTTTTCCCTTTCTTCTCATTTCATAGTTAACTGATGGCAGAGTAACACTGTTCACAGAAGTGGAAGGAAGTGTCTGACTTACTTACCAGTTAGGACACTTCTGTGCCAGATGATGTGCGAGTTTGTACACCTCACTCTGAGGAGGGGCTTGAACCCAGGTTTCCAGCTTTCTGAATGTGTAGTCTCACTGTTAGGAAGTTAGGACTCTACTTCTTCCTAGGCAACTGCATTTTAAAGGATTGAACAGAAAGGTGGTGTATTTTCACAGTTTGTTTGATGATTTTTATTCTCAGGATGTGTCACAGGTGTTAGAAGCTGTTCCTTTGCAGTTGGATTTCCCCCCCCTTAAATCTTAGAGAGGAACAGAAGTCTTGCATTTTCTGCAGTATTTTTCTTCCTGGTTAACTCCAGATTGGCAATTTTCAATTGTGTCCTAATTTATAGTTGACTAATTTCAACCCCTCTGAAATACAGTAATAAATGCTGAGTAAAACCATATTTATACTGTGCTCTCAGCCCTCTTAGAGGCTGATGACCTTTCACTTCTGCCCTCTCCATATTGTCACATGAAGGGGTTGCATTTCTTAGTCTGAAAACTACTGCTGTGGGCAGCTTTCTGTTCAGCATTTGGAATGGGGGCAAGGAAGGCAGCCCATGGACTTCTGATGCACCACAGTTCTGCAGACCTTAGGCACTGCGTGCTTTGAATTCCACATGGGGCTGGATCTCCAAATGAGGTTGTGCAAGTCCATCTTTGGACTGTGTCCTAAGTATTGATTGCTTCCATTCATGCATGTTTTCCTCCTTGAGGACCTAAAAGGAACAGTAAAACAAAAGTATAAATCACTGTGACTGTGCTACACAAGAAGGTCAGTCTTTTTCTTACAAAATGTGTAGGATTACCTGGACACTTTGAGCACCGGTGTAGAACATGATACCCCAGACTCTTATTCATAATTCTTCTACTGCCTGGCTCAGCAAGTTGGTTTTCTTCTTGTGCCTTGGTTCCATCATCTGTAAAATCTTAGAACATTTTTAAAGCACTGTAAATGCTGTTAATAAGAAGTGGTATGTTGAAATTTTAGTATTATGACTATTTATGTTAATACCTTTGACATTCCAATTGTATGTGAGCCCCTCAGTAATTTAGACATGCAGAAGAATCCAGTGCTCAGAGAGAATTCTGCTTTTTTATGCTTCATTGGTAGATGGAAGTTCTTTGGGGATGTACACTTTATATCGTTCCTGTTCTCATTAAAAGCTATCGCCACTAAGCTGCAGGATTTTTAAATAGTAGTTTGGGTACGTATCTTGTAATACTTAAATATAAAGAAGCCTTCGATGTGTGTGAAAAATAAATACTTTCTTCCTTAAAGCAGAAGAAACAGCCCCAGAGCTGCTGTTAAGCCAGCCATCTTCACCATAAATAAATTAACAATGGTAATTTTCATATATAGGTGGATTTTTGCTGAGGAAAATATGCCATTTATTATTAGAAGTCAATTGCTTCTTTATCACTCCTTCAAACATTTGAATTTGCTTTAAGGAATTTGCGAATTTTTTTTCTAAGCAGTAGAGGAGTAACAGTAATGAGGAGCTAATCCATGCAGTGCTGATCTTATGTCTTTCCATATACCTTGTTACTTGTGTTTTCACTTTGCAATCAGTCTGCAGTTTTTGGCCTTCTAATATTTTAAATTAAGTTATTTAGAAGTGGAATGTTCTATCTTTGAGACTGCGTGCTTTATGAAAACAAGCTCCATTCCCTATTTGGCTACCTATTATTACTTCAGGAAAGGAATGTATATAGTGTGAGTTTAGTCGTTATCAGATGTCAGAAAATAAGCACAGAAACACAATGCCCTGAGTAAGGGAAGACATTGCACCAGAGTTTGTGCCTTATTTAGTCCCAACCAACTTACTTCCCAGTCAAGGCTTCTCCTATGTAAGTTCACCATACTAATAAGGAGAAGTTTAATCTTCCGCAATACTGATGTTTCTAGGGATGGGAAAAGGAAAGATACCATTATATTGTGGTACCATTAAACTTTTTGGACACATTGTTAGTGAGATTCCCAGAGGCAGTGGGGAAAGAATCTTCTTCCTTTGTAACTCATGTTCCTATTGCTAGAGAACCTTGGCTTATGGTGGGAGCTACAGCACAGGTGGGCACTGTGACTCGCTTTGTTCACCTGCTGTCTTCCTTAGACCTACTAGGGAGGATCTACTAATCCTACATATGTGGTGGCTTTGGTCCACACTGGAGCTGTTGAGGAGGAGGAGATAAGGAATGATCTAGAGTAAGGTCCAGTTCTAGTCCTTCCCTGCTGCTAGTGTAGAGACACTTTGTGTGCACTCCTTTTTAGCTGTACAGAAGAGAGCTGGGTAGACTAGAAAAAGGCATAGTGAGTCTAGAGACTGCAGAACCCAAGAATGGTCCCTTGGGTGATATTTTTACAGGGTATATTAGAAGTTGAGACTTTGCAGCAGTTTGTGTTTCTCATCTATAGGTTTTACTGTAGCAATATCATTGAGAGATCTTTTTGGAAATCAGACTATGTTAGTTCTACTGCTTGTTGAACATTTTTTAATTCCAAAGTTATAAATGAAACTGTTTTTCATTCAAGTACGTGTTAAATAAGAATATGTTGGGGGAAAAAAGAAAAGAGTGCATGTTGCATTGGATTATTTTTTTGTGAAGATTTAACATCTGTAAGGTTTTGTTACAGGTGTTAAACTTCCTAAGTTTGGGGGCTGATCTTTAGTTACCTTTTCCTTCTAGAAACTGGTTAGTGAATGTAGTATTTATTAAGTTATTCAGAGTGCTTCCTGCATCTTTTTGCCTTTACTGTATGTTTTGCTCTATTCATTTTGAATTACTTAGCCATGTTTTTTGCTTCTAGCTCTTGTATAATTGTCCATAAATACAGATATGTAAACGATACTCTTGTAGAATTGCTGTATGCAAGCAAGAAACAGAAGATTCTAATATGTGGTATTGAGGTTCCTATGCTCAAATTAAAGTTTAAAGGAAAACGTATAATCATAGGTCTTCAAAAGACTGAAAGCAGTGGATTTTTTTTATTTTTTTTTTTTCCAGAGTAGAGTTTTTGTTTGCCAAAATCCAAATCTAGGTTCCTGAATCTTTGGCATGAAGTTTGGTTGTTTGAGAAAGGGAAGGAGGGTTTGCAGGTTAATTGTCTGACAAAGTTGTCCCATTAAGTCGATTGTTAATCCAAAATAACCCATCTGGATTATAATTATCTTCCTGGGCCGTTTTAAATTGGAAAGATGTACTTCAAACATCTTTCAGTAATGCAACTAAGTCCTTAACTTGCAACAAGTTAGTCCAAGGTTCAGATCTAGATAAAAAAAAAATGGATACCTCAGTGGATGTCATTATTGAAGAGCTGTAATTGTCAGAAACATGGTTGTAGGCTGATGTGTCTTTACTGTGTTTTTACATACTATTGTAATTGTCATCTGTTGCTCGAGAGATACTGCGTTCACCAAACAACTCTACAGAGTGAAAACTGATCATTTGGAAGTGTGTTGTCAGTCATCTTTTCTCATAAGAGCGTGATTATCATATCAAACACTGTAACATACATACTTTCATATTCAATAGGCTAGACAAATGGCAGCTGTCCTTCTACGACGTCTTTTGTCTTCTGCTTTTGAAGAAGTTTATCCAGCTCTTTCACCTGATGATCAGACCTCTATCAAAAGTGGATTGCTGCTAATTATTCAGTTGGAAACGCAGTCCAGTATGAGGAAAAAAATCTGTGACATCGTTGCTGAATTGGCCAGGAACTTAATAGGTACTTTATTTAAGCTGATACTGTGGTGGCACATGTCTGTATTGATAGTAGTTGTATTTTTATCTTTTGTTGTCTAGTCTTGCGTAGACTTCTGCACATAATGTACTAACTGGTTTAATGGTTTAAAATAAAACCTAATATTTATTTACATTATCCTTTGTCAGACAAAAATAAGATTCCTTAACTCTGCTTTTAAGTTGCCTGAGTTTAGGTGAGATTGTATTAAGATTTAGAATCCAATTTCGTTTAATTCTTATGAATGTTACGCTGAACATCTACATTGGTTTCTTTGAGTGGTATTATATAACAGTAAATAGAGATCATCTTCAGTTCCTGAGGGCCTTTAGATTTAATATTTCAGCCATATTTTACACTGTGACTTGGACACATCTTCAGGTCGGGTTTTTTGTAATTAATTTTAGTAGTGATGACTGATTGCCCTGCACAATTGAGATCTAACCACTCTTAAGTTTGCTTATCCTGAAACTTTGTTGTGCTTAATCTAGATGAAGATGGCAACAACCAGTGGCCGGAAGTTCTGAAATTCTTATTTGACTCTGTCAGCTCTCAGAATGTAGGACTGCGTGAGGCTGCTCTACATATTTTCTGGTAAGCTTTCAGACTTTGCTACGCTTTTGCAGGTTAGCCAAATAATATCTGTAAAAATGTAAGAAACACAGTCACAACTTAATTAACAAGTGATCGTATGCATTTAATTTATTCTGTTGTTTACTTAACTCTTACGTGTACAGTTACAATCTGTAACTTAAACAATGGGTAAGTTTAAAATAATAGTTAAGGTTAAACTGTGAATGTCTATTAATGTTGTGGTCTTTTTTTATTCTTAGGAATTTTCCTGGGATTTTTGGGAATCAGCAGCAACACTATTTGGAGGTCATTAAGAGAATGCTGGTTCAGTGTATGCAAGATCAAGAGCATCCATCGGTAAGACCTTTATGATCTTTTTTTTCTTTAAACTATATCCTTATCATGGAAATGTAGTGTAGTAGTCTCAGAAGTAAAGGTTATACCTACATCTGGAGTTTTGACTATGCCTACTGCAAAACAAAAGGGTCAGACCTTTTCATGGTACTGAAGCCGACTGGCTGGCTCATGTCTGCACTGTGTGGTCCCACACTCTTCCTTAGTAGTTATGCTTAGAGCAACTTAGTTGTAGTGGCCCAAAGCAGAGCCAGCAGTGTGGGTGGTCAGAAAATCCTAGTTAAGCTCTCTTTTTGGCCCTTGCATTTAACAGTATAGATACATAGTATCTCTACACATAGTATCTGTATGCAACATGTCTCAAAACAGAATATATGACAGCTCCTTGAACTGTTTGTGTATGCTTTGCTGTAAGGGAATGTTAGTAAGCCTTGCTTTTCTGGAAGGCTTCAGACTTATTGATTTGTGCAGAGAATTGTACTTTGAAAATGCTCCTCTTGTTGTGGAAAATGCTGGGCAAGGGTAGGAAACCCTGCTGTGGTATATGGGTTCAGTTTGCTGCTCCCCCATGCGCTACTTTTTCTGACCTTTGAAAGTCAACTGAGTAACGTTTTCTAAAGTAGCACAAATCATGCCTTTAAAAAAGCATGTTCTAAACACAGCACTTTTTGAAAAATGGGGCACTTGCATACACATTTGAAATTGGGATGGAAGTTGGAAACAACAGACTTTCTTTTTTCGTTTAAAAAAAAAAAAAAAAAAAAAAAAAAAAAAAAAAACCAAAAAAAACCCCACCAAATACCCAAACAAAACTAAGGCTAGGGAATACTTGCCACCTCATAACATGATAAATTTTTTTTGGCTCATGGAGGACATAGATGAAGATCTTCATTATCACTTAACATGGGCTTTTACATCAAATTAAGGTAAAAAACTAATTGTTATATCTATTAGGAAGATGTAAAAGGGAAATGGAAATACAAAGGTAGTCTCATAGTAGGCCTAAAGTTAAAAGAAAACAAAAGCATGTTTCATTACCAGTTCTTCATGTTCCTGTCTCCAATCCTGCCTGTCTTCTAGATCAAGACTCTGTCTGCTAGAGCTGCAGCTGCATTTGTACTTGCTAATGAGCACAATCTTCCCCTTCTTAAACATTTTGCAGACTTGCTACCTGGAATCTTGCAGGTAAGAAACCACACAGGTAACACTTAATGTGCCATTACTGTCTGTGTTGACTGTATCTGAACATAAATTATTGGTCTGCAGATTTGTGTAGTGTATGAATTTATGCTGAGACCTGGATTAACTGTGTCTTAGTCTGACATCAGTCACCAGCAAGATACAGTGGAACAAATAAAGAATTTTGTAAATACAAGCTAGTTCATAGAGTTTTAAGGAAAATAGTTCAATGCTAATTAATTTGTTACTTAGATAAATGAGTTAAAATTATTTGTAACTTATTTAGCTCAAAATCATACAGCTTTTAAATTAACTGTGGTATTGAAATATACTTTAAATATGGACTACCCTGAGATTTCAAGTGATCAGTAATTGGGAAATTCATTAACCTGTAATATCCTTTATTTCTTCAGTTTAGAGGAAAGTGTAGAATTGCTCTGAATGAAGAGTCTGAGTAACAACAACAGTCTGGACAAACGATCTTTATTGTTTGATGAACTAGGAGCTTGCTAACAAAGTGCCATTTTAAGCTTCATATAAATGCTGAAGGTGGATTAGATCTCTTTTAGTATGGATGAATTTGAGCAAAAGTTGGAGTTCTAGTGCAAGGCTGTTTAGTTTTGGGGGGAGCCTATTGTAAACAAAACCAGAGATGGAAATGGTTTGAACTCTGAAGGACAGCAATTTCACAGTACAGTTCCCTTTCTATATTAAGAAAAAAGCGGAAATAGCTGAGTACCTGTGATAACAGTGGTAGCAAACTTTTGGTGATTTTAAATTAGGCTAAATTTAAGTTAAATACTGAGTTTTGCTGCAGTCAGTACAGCAGGTTCCCGTTGACAGTGTAAGCTATAAACCTTGTCTGTGTGTGCTTTGTGGCAAGCTGAAGAAAAACTGTGCCAAGTTTACTGGCTTATGCAACCAATGGAATTCTGCTTGATCTTAAGTGGAAACTGAGAGGAATTTATTAAAATCAACTGAACTTGAAAATGGGCTCTAGTGTGTACAAGATAAGTATTTTGATATTGAGATCACTATTTGGTGGTTAGTGCCTGTCTGTGATTTTGCAATGACAGTTGTGTTGTTCAAAAATTGTAACTGGCTGAGAGGACCTAGGCTACTGAGTACTGTATGAGTGGGAGTGAGGCAGGATTTGGGGTGGGCATGCCATTTGTCTTCATATTTGGCAATTAAATAGGATGCTGTTTTTAGACTTCAGACTAATAGCCCACTTTGTGTGATGTAAGTTTCAATGCTACTATTTTAGGGCTGTAAAAACATGTGCACTTGGCTTGCATTTTCAAGTTTTATTTTGCAAATACAGAGCACAGAATTATGCTATGGAATTTGTCTTTTTGAAGTACTTATTGCTAGAAGGACTACATTTTCTGACCGTGGTAACACAAGATGGATGTAAAGATCTGAGTTTATAAATAGGAGATGGGATGTGTTAGAACAGTGATGAGTGACCTTTGGAGACGGATGTTTGGGTTTTTTGTTGCTGTTGAAGTTCATTTTGTTGAAATATTGACATGGTAAAAAAAGCTAAAAATAAAATTAGAATTTAGCAATTCAGTCTTTTCAGTACCATTTCTCTAATGGTTATGCTGGAAGTTGAATTTTCAGAACTAACAGTTGAAGCTTGAATCCAAGAGATTTATCTTACAGTGGAGGTAAAAGCAGCTGGAACTTAAACTGACTTCTGTGGTTGTTGGTGTTCAATACCACTGAAAAGTTCCTCTGCCTTTTAGGGGTCACCATGCATTTTTTAACTTCTTACTTCAGAAACCTAGTCTTGCTTTAAAAACAAGTCAAAGTTGCAATGGGTATAAAATAGTTTTACAGAAACTTCCAGTAAATACTCCATTATCCTTTGCCAGAATCAGAGGATGAGTGGTAACTATTAGTCCAAAAGGCCTTAACCAAGATGGATTTTTTTTTTTTCCAGAGCATTACTGATACTAGAAGATGCTGCTTCTATGTTGAAAGTGTGAGCTGTTTGAGTGGTGTTATAAAAAATATTGGATTCTAGACTTTAAATAGTAAAACATGTAACTACTCACTTAAAAAAATGCTTTTCCACATTAGAAAGACATGAAATACTTTCCTAATGAAAATTCATTTCAAAACCCAAAAAGTGTGTTTAAAGACAGTTTTTTTTCTTGGGAGGTTTGGTTTTCATGTCCTACTTCTAGAAGAGTTTTTTAACACCATTGAAACAGCACAGTGTGCTGTTTCAGTACTAGAGTATCAACCTGGTTAGTTAAAAGTAAGTTTTAAATTACTTTTCAGAATGTAGCTATGGGTTAGGAAAAATCTTGCAAAAAGCTTGATTTCTTTTTCTCTTTTCTGTGTCCTGTGACACAGGCTGAAAGGTCTGCTTTAATTTGGTGGCTCTACAGAGTTGTCTGGAAAAAAAAATAAATTATTTGATCTTGAGATTCCTGGTATTTGTAAGCATCAACTATTCAAAGCTTTTCTTGCCTAACGGGGGAAAAGGGAATTAGGCTCATTTTCCTTCTTTTGGGCATACTTACTTTGAGTTCTTCTTCTTTATTTAAAATGCATTTTGAAGTTGTGCTTGTCAAAACATAGTGTGTGTTTTTTGCATATTGGCACCTCTGATGTGTGACCTTAATTCTTTCTGAGTGCCTGTCTGCTGTGTGAGATTTAAACTAATAATGGTTAAAAGTGATGACGGACAACACTGATCATAACTTGTAGAAAACTTGTAGTTTTGGACTCTGCATGTTAATCTCTTCGTAGTTGTTATGGATCTATGCACACTGACCACCGTAGCAGAGTCTGACCCTAGGTTCCCTCTGAAGACGCAAAGTCCAAGTGAAGACTTCCAATTAGTCTTTTATTAGTTCTTAGGTTACAGCTCATGCTGGGCGCCTCCCGGTGGGGACCCCTACCCCAATTCACGTCTCTGTTATACCTGTACCACCCATCACCCAGCCCCCAAGTCCCATCACTTAATTCTGGTTGGTGGTCTCTTTGTTTCTTACTGGTTTTCACTGTTGCTGGGCTGGTTTTCTTCAAGTTACTTCATCCTCTTGGAATTGTCTCCTTGGTCATTATCTTCTTCATTCCACTCAGCTGGTTCTTTGTTAGCAGCATTAGTTTTATAAAAAAGTTTACTCTCGGTCAGTTCTTGCAGCCTAAGGCTTCAACTACTTTAGCTACTAAATGCTGTCACTGATGCTAAACTATTCAGAGAGACTATTCAGAGAGAGAGAATAATACAGTTAATCAAATTTCTTGTGTAACAGTGGAGCCATTCATGGTAGTATTTTTTTATTTAATCTTATCCTCATCTTATCTCGTTATAGGCTGTAAATGATTCCTGCTACCAAAACGACGATTCTGTCCTGAAATCCCTTGTAGAAATTGCAGATTCAGTTCCCAAGTATTTACGACCACATATAGAACCTACATTGCAACTAAGTCTGAAGGTAAAGCTAGGACTTTAAAAAAAAAAAAAAAAAAAATTCTTTTTTTCCACCCCAAAACTTCTCTTCTAACCATTTGCTCTAATCTTCTGGGTTGTAGTTGTGTGCAGATGCCAATCTCAGTAACATGCAGCGTCAGCTGGCGCTTGAAGTAATTGTGACCTTGTCAGAAACTGCTGCTGCTATGCTGAGGAGGCATACAAACATTGTTGCACAAGCCAGTAAGTATTTTACTTATTGTCATTATTGAAACAATCTGTCTTCTTTTACAGTATTAAACTGCCTTTGCAGGTGGTCAGTGGCAAAGCCATGCCTAACTCAGAGTTTGCCGGTGCTGATAACTTTAGGTGACACTCAATTGAGTTTTCTTATGGAGAAAACCGCTTATTATTTTGACTCTTCATAAATTAGTCGGTGCTTATGCAGCTACCAAAAATTTGAATAAAAGTACAGTAGACTCTTCATTAGATGTTTCCAAGGAAAATAACTACTCTCATGCTTTCCTGCTGGCTTTGTAAATTTGTACTGTAAAAAAAAAAAAAAAAGTTGATGCATTTAGTTCTACGTTTCAAGTTTGGTATGTAGGCCAGATACTCTGTGGTGCTGGCAACTGAAGACTGAAGGAATTCAGCTTGCATGTTGAGCTTCAGTGTTGAGTTAAAGCTGTGAATTAAAAGTCAGATGCTTATATAAGTACTTAGAGATAGTCCAATTAGTCTACTTAACACACGGATTGTAAATTAATGGAGAGGCACTTTTAAAATCATGCATTATTATTTGAGGTACTAAAAATAACTGTCTTCTGAACAGCAATGCTGTGTGCACTAGTATTTCTCTGCCTTTTAAACCCTTTTTGTGAGTAGATCAGGGCACTGACACAGCAATGTAGCTTGCTTTTTTGGAAGGATTCTTTTTCCTTCCTGTCACACTTGTATTTGTCTGGATTCTTGCTTGTTTCCTGAAACTTGCATAAAGACAGTCTATTAAAAGGCAACTTTTTTTACTCTTGTGCTGGGGCTGGGTAAAGTTATGTGTATACGTGTCACTCAAATCATGAAACTTCTAGAAAATGTTGTAAACTGCATCTGCTTGACTTCAGTGTTTAAACCATTGACTAGAAGTTTTGTTTACTTGTAGAATAGTTTTTAAAAGAACAGATTCTTTTAGAATGTATTTTGGAATTTGAATACGTTTAGAATGCTGTGTTTTTGCTCTATCCTGTAGGTTGTTGGGAATATTAACACTTGATACTTGCTGTCCCCCAAATCATTACAGACTTCTTATGTGGTCAGGCAGTATAGTGGAGAAGTACCTCGGATATCTTTTAGAATGTAATATTTTTATATTGGGTTGCTGGTTGCTGTTTAGGAATGAAATATTTGTATTAAGATAAGGTACCATATGGGAGTGAAATGCCTTTGGTTTACAACCCATTGTAAAATTGCTTTTACTATTAATGAATCACTGAGGTGAAAGACATTTACTTTGCAAAGCTAGTAAAGCAGTTATGTTCAGAGAATAATAAAAAGGTAGCCAAAAAGGATTGCTTTTGTCTTGGTTTTATGCCTTAGTTTAAAATGCTTTCTCTTTACATTCAACCAAAAAGTTGCTAGATAACTTGATTCTCACCACTGGAACTGGCTCTTAGGCAAAACTGTCATCTTATGCTGGTTTTACTGAACATGATGCTAACTTAGGGCTAACTCTGTGTCCTGTTATCTGCTTAGGAATTCCATTTAGATTCAGAGTTCCACCCTTGAGCTCAATATTCATGATGGCAGTGTGTTTTATTGCTCTTTCCCTAGAAATTAGAGCTGCAGCCTAGGTTTGCCTGTAGTTTTGCTCTGTCTCCAGAAAATGGAGAATCATGACATGCTCTGACAAGAAGCAGGCTTAATGGGCTTATCCTTAACTTGTTTGTAAACAGGCTATATATTTGCAATAGTTACATTTTGAGGGCTTGTCAGGGCAATGTTGAAACTTTAATACACAACTCTACATTTAAAAAAAAAAAATTCCTTGTGAAACTATACTTACTGGCAATCACATTCATGTTAAACAGCAAGAAGAAACAGCATTTTTATAAGCTTTTGCAGGTTTTAGATGTAATGATGACCAGACAGCTTTGGATGGCAGTTTGTTTTCAGCCTTGCTTGTTAGTAGCACATCAGTTTTTGGAACTGCGTAGCATTTGTGGCAGATGATGGTTGACTTCCGTATTTCAGAGGTGTGCTAATACATCATTTTCATGTTTGTGCTTATGAGTACACATGTGTCTGAAAAGTTTCTGAGCTATAATACTTTTTTTTTTTTTCTTCAGGAAATTCTTTTCAGTGAGTAATAAGCATATAGAATTCTGATGTGTGGGCATCATACTAGAGAGTTCATAGTGTGCATCAAATTATCCTGATATGTATATAAAAGCTCTCCGAAGGGCTTTGCAGCCATGGTATAATCTCTGGCTGAAGACACATAGCCACATCAAATAAATAAATCCATGATTTGATCTTTTCTTGATACTTGCCTCACAATGCTGTCAGTGAGCAGTATTTTCTTTCGCCATCAGTTGACCGTAAGTTTCTCACCTGTCCAGATATATGGTGAAGTGAGTTTGCTTAGGGTTGTGCCTCTATCATAGGTTATGGTAATGTAAGTATATTATGACATTAACTGGTTGCGGTAAGTCTCATCAGCTGCATGGACTACTGTATGCGTACTAGTTTTTGATGTAGGTTGCTACAAAGGACAGTTAACTATGATGCCTGTCTCCAACATATGTGGTAGACAATCCTAAAAAGATTCTTAAAGTTCAAAGGTGGAGTATTTGTCTGAAAACTTTCGTTTCCAGGGCAAAGTGAAGCTTTTTTTTTTTTTGCATAAATGATGCTGAATTCAAACTGCTCTGAGCAGTTAGTGTAATATGAAGTAAAAAATACTCAAGGGCATCTTACTTTGCTCGGAAAGTGCAAGGTGTAACTCTTCACTCCTTGGGCTTCTGAAGTGCACAGAAACAGGCAGGCTTAGAATAGACCAGTCACTCCACTCCTTCCTCTTGTGAGAGCAACTCAAAAGAATTGGTGTTGCTTATTGCAGAGTAGTTGAGTGTTATGATAAAGATTGTGTAATAGCCTCTATACAGACTTATACTGAGAGGAGCAGACAGAATAAATCTACTGACAGAGAGGTAGAACACTGGTGGATTTTTATGTGCAAGATATTTTCATGATACAAAAAAAATTAAGTGGGGAAAAATCTCAAGTTCTAAACCGTTACGTTATTGTAAAAGTAAGGCTTTATCCTAAATTACCACTGTATGTATAGTTAACAAGATTTATCATGTTCATAAAACTAAGGATTGAGTATTATTCTTCCATAATGAATATAATCTCTTTCATCAGTAAATGTTCAAAGGATGATGTCAGAGTTTCGGTAAAATGATTGAAGTATATCTGAATTCTTAAAGCATGTAATACTATTTTTAACTCTTTCAAGGAATTTAGACATTATTAAGAAACTTTACTTTTAACAGTCTTCATGATTGAAAAATTCTTAGATTACACTATGAGTCTTGGTAAGAAATACTAAATTTTTTAAACTATTTTTTTATTCTTGATTTGAATGTTCTGAAAATCTATCCTGAATTACTGGCTGATGCAGTTTGACAGACTTGGCTATCTGCTACTGGAAGAAGAGTTCTTTTTTCTTGAATGATTTTTTTGAAAGGAGAAGACTTAAAATTTTTGCTTCTTATTTGAGAATCTATTTTAAGAAAGCAACCTGACTTTAAAACTCTTTTTTTTTTCAGTACCTCAAATGTTAGCAATGATGGTTGACTTAGAAGAAGATGAAGATTGGGCAAATGCAGATGAGCTTGAAGATGACGATTTTGACAGGTAATTATGAAACTAGTGACTTCAGTTATTACCCAGGTTATGTGACTAAAGGCAGATTTTGAGTGCAGGATGCAAATGACTGCAGTACGTTACTTTTTGTTTATTCAAGTAACTTCTAATTTGGTCGTGAGCAGTATATGACTGTTCTCAGACTATTTGTATGTAGGTTATTTAGATACGGTTCAGCAAATAAGTAAATTCTTTTAGTATTCATTTATCACTGTAATTTACTTCTACAAGTTGCATGTCCTCTTGTCTGTTTTAGCTTTTCAGACTTTTATTTCTTCTGTCATTTGTGTTACTCAGTTTAGAAGTCAGTGCTCCTAGTCATTTAAACTGAGGGCTTATCTTCAAGTTAGCTTTAACCAAAGATGAAGGATCCTGACCTGTTTAATCACTTACAACCAATCTTTTAATATTTTTCTGTATCTATGCCCCTGAAAAGGTGCTGTTAAAGGAAAAAAAGCTGCCTACCTTTGAAGGACATCAGAATGGATAGTGGAATTCCTTGCTGTATTTAATCTAGCTCAAAAAGATTGATTTTGCTATTATTTTAAATCCCTTTGAATGGCTAGCAGTAGCTTATCTTGTTATATCTTAGGTGTGAAAGATCTACTAAAGATGTCCAGTCTTTCTGATGTCCTTGTTCCTGCACGCTTTGTAGCTTGCTTCAGCTTTTCGCTGGAATGCCAATGGTTTGTCTACAGCATCCTCTTACATCTGCTCTTGTCCAAATACAGTTAGAATTAAGTTGAAGGAGGCAGAAATATGTGTAGGAGATAGTTATCTCCACACTTCTGTAAAGGCATGGATGTTCATTTACCAGTCTAGACGCTTTTTGCCACATCCGACATCTCCTTGAAGACTCAAATGTAATTAGTGTTTCGAAACAATTTGTCACAGAACGCTTTGAGATCTTCATAGGAAGATAGGCAATAGAAGAGGTGTTCATTTACCACTGAACTGTATAGCAACTTCTACTAGGTATCAGGCATGTAAAGACACTTGCGAAACTGGTACGTAGGAATTTATGGAAGAACGTATTCAATCTCTGCTTGACTTGGAATACTTTTGTTGTTGTTCTTACTGATTGTGGAATTTAAAGTAAGCTGTCCTTTCTCCCCCCTCTCACATGGTAGACTAGACCCTTTTAACCTATTTTATTTCCTCAACTTTGAAATTTTGCCATACAGGTGGAATTGTCAGATGCTACTGCATTCGGGTTTGTCAAGTATTTGCATCTTTTAATTCAGCTAAGTTTCAAGGGGAAAAAGAATACTAAAGTTCAAATCCTCATCAAGCTTTTTAGGGTGTGGAAGTTTATTTAGATGGGCTGCTTTAGGCAGCTTAGTACATACTCTGAATCATCCCCTTGAGGCATGCTGATTTCTCTTGTCAGCAGAATAACTTTGTTCTTCTAAACACAAGTTAGCTACCTATGGATTTTAGAGTGAACGTTTTCTTTTTTGTTTTTTTTTTTTTTTGTTTTGTTACAAGTTGCAAGTAGTGTGAGGAAAGATCAGAAAACGAGTTCTGCTCAGCAACCTTCATCTAAAGGAGAAACATAGATGCTTTGGCCCTCCAAGTAATAGGAGGGCTTGAGGCTTACACACAAAATACTGGACATCAGCTCGTTTCTGGTGATAGTGTGTGTAGTGTTAGTTTTTCCTTTTAGCAGGTTCACCCGTGTTACTGTGTGTTTCCCACCACTGAAGTTCACCTTTTTGTGGAAAGTTGTTGATTAGCTGATGTGCATGCTAACCTCTTCTGGTTCTTGAGTCTTTGTAGCTTCAGAAGAAGCCTGGAATTTCTGTGCAGTCCAAGAAACAGGCTGATGATCATCAGGCTGTAGCCTAGTTTTAGGGTATGTTAGGATCTGACTAAGGGGGATGTGAGTCAGCCTACACAAAAGCATCAGGGAATATTTTAGTCTTTACAGTTTTTTTGTTGCTCTGACTTCATAGAGCAGTGAAATTCTAAAGGAGGAAAAGGTTAATCCAACTTCCTCTTTTCCTGGGGAAAGCCTTGCAAACACTGCAGGGAAGTGTGTGGTCATTTTTCTAAGATAGACGATTTTTTTTTTTTTCCTGAAAAGGAATGTATGAATTAATAGTGGGAGGAAAGAGCCCAAGGAATGTAATTTATGATGAAAGTTGCCATTAACTTCGGTGAGTTTGCTCCAATCCAAAACTGTGTGCCCATGCTTTGTCCTCCTGGTGATATGTCTGTTTATTTGAACATGACTCATCTGAAGGAGAAATACAGTATTGTCAATATCTTTGTACTATTGTCAATACCTTTGTTCACAACATGTGAGTTACTAGGATGTTTATGGTTTGTGATGAGACTTGGGGATTCAAGCGTAATAGTTTGAAGACATCTTTTTCTAACCCAGATGACCGATACTTGAAAGAAGAGGGAACCCCTTTCTGAACCATTACTCAGTTTTCCATCAGCATGGATGTCTAGGATGGACTGTAATAACCCTGAGTGCTAGCAGTACCCAGACTGTAACAGTAGTTATCTGTGTCCTGGAAACTCTCTTGCTTTTCTGTAAGGAATAATTCTATTGGGTGGAACAAGTCACTTTACACAGATAATGTTTGGCTGTTCTCACTTCTGGAACTGGCTGGGAGTCACAAATTCCTCGCCTGACCTGCCTGAGTCATTGGCAAGAGAACATGCTACTAGAGCACTGGTACTGCAGCCATGCAGGAAAGGTCTCTTACGTGCTAAAGCGTGGATTCTTGCTGATTCATAGCAAGTCTGAACTGGTTTGTGTTCTCATGACAAAAAGCTGATGGCCAGTATTATTACTTAATTAATTGCAAATTTAGTTTCAGCTCTCTAGATATGTGTAATTGTTGCAAAATTCAGTCTCTACCTTCAGTGCTAGTAAGACCCTAGTTTCTTTGGTACTAGACTTAATCAATGAGTTCACTCCACCTAAAGGCTTATTATCTGTAAATAATTATTTTCTTATTTACTTATTATCTGTAAAATAATTTATTTAATGTTTGTGCTTTTGGGTATGCTTTATTTACTTATGGAGGCTCACATGTATTCAGACGGCAAAATTTTGAAGACTAGAACTGCAGGAAAAGGCACTTCTGTGCCCTGTTAGACTGTTTGTTTTATTGTAGATATCAAACCACTGATAATTTCTGTAACTGATATTTAGCAATGCAGTTGCTGGTGAGAGTGCACTGGACAGGATGGCATGTGGCCTTGGAGGAAAACTTGTTTTACCTATGATAAAAGAACATATTATGCAAATGCTTCAGAATCGTAAGTAATTGCATTTTTCTTTTTTCTTTTTTCTTTGTTTTTTTTTTTTAATTTTATTATTTCCAGTAACTTTGATACCTCTTGAACTTTCATGTTTAAATATTTAATATATTTTTACGCACTTCCGTTTTTTTTATTTCAGCAGCAAAAACTGTAAATACTGTGAGCTTGGAATTATATACCTTTTCTTAAACTGTGATTTATTAAACTTGCATACAGTACATTACAACATTTTTCTGTAACGTGGACAGCTGAATGGAGATGTCAAAAACAAAACAGTACATTTTTTAAAAACTCAACAGTCTGTGAATTAAATATAAATAAGGGAAGACTTTTTTAAACTTTAAAATATTATCTCTAAATCCCTGTACAGTGCCTCACAGTACCTTAAGTGTACCTAAACTGCCACCTGTTACTCTGTAGCTCACTTTTTTTTATTTCTTCAGAAGTGCTGCATTTAAGTGAATCTTGATAGAGGAAATTATTTTTTTTTTCTTTCCTGTAATTTGATGGACCAAAATACAGAAATTGTGGTAGGCTGGCTGTCTTTTGATATGCTGATTTTAATACTTGTTTCATGAGGTGGTTCCATATATTCTTTCTTATCAGTTGCTTTGTATGCTTCTTTCCTCTTAATACTTGTAATGCTTGCTCAGGCAATCATTCAAAAAAAATATTGTGCATTTGTTGCATGAGCTTTCACTTGACCTGTGCCTTGAGCCTTTGAAGTAGCAGATAATGAAAAAGCTGAGTACTTTTCCTACTTTCATGATTTAAAACCCAGTCCAAAAAAGTTACCATATTGGATAAGTTTTATTAAGGAAGTAGATTAATCTGACTCTTCCAATGTTAATAGCTTCAAGGCTAGCAAATGCCTAATTTTGTAGTACCCACAGAAAGGTGTGGAGTGCAGTTGCTGTAAGACTACTTCTGTGAAGGGGAGAAGTCATGCAATTGATGCCTAATGCTTGCTTTCTACTGGATCAGAGCTTTCCATAACTATTAGTAGTCTTTGAAAAAGGGAAATGCAATATATGATCCTTGGTTCAGAGGCTATCACTAGTAGGGAGTTAAGAGGAAAGATGAAGACATTTAGATCATAAATACACATCAATACTCTCAGAAATCAAACTTTTCATTCTCCTATCCCAAGCGCTTTTCTCACAAATGTATATTGAAATAATTTAGAATTTCTGGGTTTGGATTGGGTAGCCAGATGGTCCAAACACAGCTGTGGTTCATTTTGTGGTATCATTTATTTTAAGTCCAGAATTCATGCTAATAGTAATACTGTGAGAGCAACAAGAGGTGCAGTCTTAACTAAGAACATCCAATGAACTTAGATAGCAGAAAAATAAACTGCTTCACTGTGGTTTGTTGTAGTTTTGTTTAGTGAGGGGGGGCCTAAGTGGGCCTAATATAATCTTGAGCTTCTGTCAAGATGATATTTCATCTCATTCTGATCAAACAGAAGCTTAAGTGTCAGGAATCCAGTACTCTGAGCTGTGGTGTTCTCCATTCCAGGAATTTACTACATGAATGCAAGATTTCATTGTTGCTGGTATTTTGGGAAATAGGTTCTATTACATGCCTCTCCCACAGGTCATTTGAGAAACCCGTTTGTTCTTCTGGTTTTCTCTTCTGTAATCCCCATGGTTTCTAGCACAGAGAAAGATTTTTGAAAAAAAAAAAAAAAAAATCAGTAAAGGAAATTGGAGTTTCTCATGTTTCCCTGGCTTAAACAAAAATGAGAGGTGTGTGAAAGATCAATTTCAACAATACTCACTAGCCTGAGAAGAGGCTAATAGGATTTGGAGTGTGGGGGGAGCTTTAAATCTCTAAATAGGATGTTACTGTTCTTAAATAGTCTTGGAGACTACTGAAAAGTTTAGTTCTGATTACGTGTTTGTTTTAAATTTAGATATTATTTGGTTCACTTTTTTCCTTCCTGACCTAAAGAGGAAGGTATAGGCTGTTTTTATATCATTTTTTAAAAAGGAGGAGAGGGAGGGGGAAGAAACACTGTCCCTGATGAGCTCATTTAATGAAAATGCAGTTCCCAGATTTTAGTACCGTGTACATACTTGTATCAGCAGTTTAGGCTTCTTTTTTTCAAGGTCTGGATTTGGCCTGGATTAGATACTCAAATTTTTGTGCATCTCTGGAAATATGTATGAGGAAAAGTGAAAAAGCATTTGACAAATTAAGTAGATGCATCAATTTCCTTTCCCTCTCCTGTTCTTCACTCTTCCTCCTACTGTCTCACCCCCCCCCAAAAAGGTGATTTGTCTTTGTGGTGCTTTGTAGTTTCCAAAATGAATAATATGTATTTATTTTCTTTTTACTCATCTGTAGCGGACTGGAAATACAGGCACGCTGGCTTGATGGCACTCTCAGCCATTGGAGAAGGTTGCCACCAACAGATGGAGGGAATTTTAAATGAGATAGTTAATTTTGTTTTGCTATTCCTTCGGGATCCTGTGAGTCTAATTCAATTAATTATTTCAAAGTGTTTTCATTTCTGCTGTCATGGCTACTTGCTAACTGTTTGAGGGTAATACTTTTTCAGCATCCAAGAGTAAGATATGCAGCTTGTAATGCTATTGGACAAATGGCAACTGACTTCGCACCTGGTTTTCAAAAGAAATTTCATGAGAAGGCAAGTAGTAGAATAGTCAAAAAAAAGTGTAAAACTATGTCCCTTTCAGCATTTGTTCTTAAAACAAACACTTCTGTTTCAGGTGATAGCAGCACTTCTACAAACCATGGAGGATCAAGGCAACCAGCGTGTTCAAGCCCATGCAGCTGCAGCACTCATAAACTTCACTGAAGATTGTCCCAAGTCACTGCTTATTCCATATTTGGATAACCTAGTGAAGCATCTTCATTCCACTATGGTGATAAAATTACAAGAGGTATAATACACTGAACAAATTGCTTCACAGAGGGTATTCTGTCACGTAGAATAAGTGTAGCTGAACTAAGATGTCTGAAATAAGCCAGTAGACATGTGCTGATGTTATAAACTGACAAGAATTAGGATACGTACAAAAGAGTCTTTTAGCTTTGGCATGCTTTTGAGTAAAATATATGATTTGGAAATATAACGCTTTGTTCTTCCTCTTTCCAAGTTGATACAGAAAGGCACTAAGCTAGTTTTGGAGCAAGTTGTGACTTCAATTGCATCAGTTGCAGATACAGCAGAGGAGAAGTTTGTTCCCTACTATGACTTATTTATGCCCTCTTTAAAACACATTGTTGAGAATGCTGTTCAGAAGGAATTAAGACTTTTACGAGGAAAGACTATTGAATGCATCAGCCTAATTGGTCTTGCTGTTGGTAAAGAAAAGGTAAGCTGCAATGTTAGCATTGAATATATTCACTTGTAAAACATAGCTGTATTGTTGCTGATTTCTATGAATGTCTTCACATTGTCATTTCTGAGGTAACTGTCTTGCTGTTTAGTTTCACAAATTCAGAATAGAATCTTAAGAAAATAGTGCAGCTCAAGTTATTCTTGTCATATTGAACAATGTTGAAACAAGCAATTTTTTCATCCTTCTTGGGGTTTTTTGCCTTGAGAAATATTGAAGCATCTCATTTAGACTGAGTCAGAATGGCAGGTAAAATGTATGTAGTTAAAAGGAAACTTAGCATCATTTCTTGTATGTGGATGCCTGAAAAATTTTAAATTTGCTTGTAACAGAACTTGAAGTACTTGTTTGTCATAATGCCTGATGTATTCAGCAGGGTTTTCTTGTTGATGGTAAGTTGGTTAAAATTCGTCTCTATGAAAGTACCAAGAAGCAACTGTGAAGGGCTGTATAAGAGTTTAAGTGTTGTTCTCATAGCAAGTTTGGATTACAGCTTACAGATTTTAATTTTATTGAATGAAGAAAACAGGAAAATCACACTTCAAAGAAAAACAATGTGATGTATGCAGTATGAAAATAGTAATAGCCCCCTGCCCCAAAAAATTGCTAGCCTGTTTCTTTGACTTAGAAGGACTACCAGTGAACTTACTATTAATGCAACTAAATTTTAAACAAATTTTAGACATAAGTACTGTTTGATAACTTATTCTTGGAGGATTACTGGGAACATGGAGAGCGAAAGAGGATAGATGTAACATCATTGAGGCATCTGATGTGACCTAAAATATTAGTAGCTCATGAGTAAGTAGCTCATACTGTCAGCTTTTATCCTACTTCCATAAAGGAGTCAAAATAGTAAGGAGGATATCTAGGGAGTTAGAGTTGTCAGATAATTTCTTGTAAGTATTGGTATCTGTGTAGTGTTTTATTTAAAGAATCCTCTGCTTTCAAAGAGATACAGTGAAGCTTAAGACAAGAATGATTTGGTGATGCTTCCAGAAAAAAAAACTTGTGTTTTCACTTTTATCCACATTTCAGTCTCTTTCCAACTTTAGCTTGTGTCTTGGTAGTGTGTTAGACATAAAGGCTCACTTAAATTGTTTGGTGTTAAGGCTCAGAAATGTACCCTTTTAATTTGCCTTTTAAAACATAGTTCTTTCCTGTATCTAGTTTATGCAGGATGCATCAGATGTAATGCAGCTGTTGCTGAAGACACAAACAGACTTCAGTGATCTAGAAGATGATGATCCACAGGTATGTCAAAATTGGCTCTATAGTGCATAGCTCATTGGTTAGTATTAAAAATGTTACTTGTACATGTGACATTCCCCCTCCATGTAATTACACCTTCAGACTAGTTGTTCAACATGCCTTACAAAAATTGAGATTGGTTGCTCTAAGATGGCCTTAGAATTTTTCCACAGAAAACAAGGGACGAGCAACGGATACCATCTACCTGGACTTGTGCAAGGCTTTTGACACTGTCCTGCACGACATCCTTCTCTCTAAACTAGAGAGACATGGACAGACCACTTGGTGGATAAGGATTTGGCTGGATGGCCACACTCAGAGTGTGGTGGTCAATGGCTCGATGTCCAAGTGGAGACCAGTCACGAGTGGCGTCCCTCAGGGGTCCGTGTTGGGCCCGGCCTTGTTCAACATTTTTCTCAGCGACATGGACAGTGGGATAGAGTGCACCCTCAGCAAATTCGCCGATGACACCAAGCTGTGTGGTGCTGTCGACACGCTGGAAGGGAGGGATGCCATCCAGAGGGACCTGGACAGGCTGGAGAGGTGGGCCCGTGCCAACCTCATGAAGTTCAACCAGGCCAAGTGCAAGGTCCTGCACCTGGGTCGTGGCAATCCCAGCACAAATACAGGCTGGGCGGAGAATGGATTGAGAGCAGCCCTGAGGAGAAGGACTTGGGAGTGCTGGTGGACGAGAAGCTCAGCATGAGCTGGCAATGCGCCCTTGCGGCCCAGAAGGCCAACCGCATCCTGGGCTGCATCAAGAGGAGCGTGGCCAGCAGGTCGAGGGAGGTGATTCTGCCCCTCTACTCTGCCCTGGTGAGACCCCACCTGGAGTACTGTGTCCAGTTCTGGAGCCCCCAACATAAGAAGGACATGGACCAGTTGGAGCAAGTCCAGAGGAGGGCCACGAAGAGAAGAGGTGGCTCCGGGGAGACCTGATAGCGGTCTTCCAGTACTTCAAGGGGGCCTATAAGAAAGACAAGGAGAGGCTGTTCAGTAGGGCCTGTTGTGATAGGATGAGGGGTAATGGTTTTAAAATAGAGGAAGGTAGATTTAGATTTTATTAGGAAAGAAATTTGTACGCTGAGGGTGGTGGAACACTGGAACAGGTTGCCCAGAGAGGTGGTGGATGCCCCATCCCTGGAAACATTCAAGGCCAGGATGGATGAGGCTCTGAGCAACCTGATCTGGTTGGAGATGTCCCTGCTCCTTGCAGGGGGGGTTGGACTAGATGACCTTTGAAGGTCCTTTCCAACTCTAACCATTCTATGATTTTATGTTTAGAAAATGAGACTTCCATGACCTCTATTTGTTGAAGAAATTTCAGTATGTGGATAATTGTTCCTTGTCTATTAGTGACTACTTTGTTTGGCATCATATGACCCTTGCTGTCAACTTCTTATAAATAGTTCAACAAGACTTGTTAGACAGCTGTTCTAATGAGCGGAGAGCTATTTTGATTTGTGCATCTGAAAAGAAATACTCCTCTGAAAACAAGGCACTGCCCTCTTTTTTTGTTCTGTTTCTGTTTTCAGGAATGCAGCTCAGTGGTATCATTTAAATTCAGAAAATTGTCTTTCGGAGAGAAATTTACTTTTCCAGACAGTCATGGTTGAGTTACAAGTACATCTTCTACTATCACATTTTTACATGTATAGCAACTTTGATCAGGGCTACCTCAATGCATTGTTACAAATAAAGACTTGGGACAAGTCTTTTGAAGATGCATTTTTATATGGATTGCATATTGGATGAGTTTTTCTCTTTGAAATAAGTTTTATGCACTGCTGACAAATTCTTCATATTGTATAATGTTCTTCTTTTATGCTTTCCTCTTAAGCATACATTAAAATAAAATGTAAGACATGAAAATTCTGTCTGTGTTCTCTTTTATAGATTTCTTATATGATCTCAGCGTGGGCTCGAATGTGTAAAATTCTTGGAAAGGAATTTCAGCAGTACCTTCCTGTTGTCATGGGACCTTTAATGAAGACTGCATCCATGAAACCTGAAGTAGCTCTTTTAGACAGTAGGTTTAAGATAATATCTTGCTTGAAAAAATACTGCAATAAATGGTTTTGTAGCACTTCTTTTTTTTTTTTTCTCTCTCCTCCCTCTGTATAACAGCACAAGATATGGAGAATATGAGTGATGATGATGGTTGGGAATTTGTAAACCTAGGAGATCAGCAAAGCTTTGGAATTAAAACTGCAGGCCTTGAAGAAAAAGCAACTGCATGCCAGATGCTGGTGAGTAATAAGACAGTTTTGGTGATCTATGTTTTGCTGGACAATTGTGCCAAAATTTATAATGAAAATATTGAAAATAGTATCAAATGTAATAGTTCTGTTTTTTCTTTGGGTGGTAGTGTTAAGTTTGGTTTCAGACACTGTGTAATTCACTTGGCTAAAAATAATTTCTTTAGTTTGGAGCTTTAATTTTAAGATGAACAGATAGTTTTTCCTTTATTAGCAAAACTTTTAACAAATTGGAGATGAAGAGCAGTTCCTTTTTACAAATACTGATGTTTCTGAATTTGATTTAAAAATATGTGCATGTGGATTATTGAAGGGTGTTTTAAAATAAATTTTAAAATCTTAAATTTTTAACAATCTTTCTCACCATTATATAGTTGAAAAATACTAGTAACAGTATTCTCCCTTAAAGGTGGCACTTCCATGCTTTGTATTTCAGGTTTGCTACGCAAAAGAGCTAAAAGAAGGATTTGTGGAGTACACAGAGCAAGTTGTAAAGCTGATGGTTCCTTTGCTGAAGTTCTATTTCCATGATGATATCCTATTAACAAATTCTACTGTGAAAATGAAAACTTAGTGTGGAAGAATGAAAATCATGCTTACTGTTTTCCTAAAAGAATTGAAAGTGTTAGTGTTAAACTATTCTGTTGCTTTATAGCAGAAGTTGTTTCTGAGAACAGTTTTACACGCTATTTTAGGCAACGTATCCTACTTTTTCCCATAGTTTCTTTTTAAATAAGCATGTCTATAATGTTAAAAGCAAACAGTAGAGACAGTGATGTTTGTGCCAACAAAATGAAGAACTGGATAGCTTTTCTATCTTAGCCTGAAACAGGCTTGCAACAACTTTTAAACAGCAAAAAGTTCAATTTTCCTATTCTTAATTTGTATCTAATTTAGAAATCAAATGTACTAGACTACAATTAAAAAAAAAATCTGATAGAAAACTAGTAACTTCGTTACGATGATGGGTGCTTAAGTTGCAAGCACTTTATGTTGGTATTGATTGTTTAATTTCCTTAATAATGAAACGTGTTCGAGTGGCAGCAGCAGAGTCGATGCCCCTCCTTCTTGAATGTGCTAGAGTTCGTGGGCCAGAGTACCTCACACAGATGTGGCACTTCATGTGTGATGCACTCATCAAAGCCATTGGGACAGAACCAGATTCAGATGTTATCTCAGAAATAATGCATTCTTTTGCAAAGGTAACTTTCTTCCTTAGAAATTTTGTGGCATTACTGTTGATAGCTTTGTGGTAAGAAAGGACATATATTTTATGTTCATTTAAATGGCTGGAAGAAATGCATGGCTTCCTCTATGTGAATTTTGGTTTGACTGTAAATGTTGTTATTCAAGAACTCAGTTGTACTTTTCTTGCAAGAACCAAAATACCAAAATATTAACCTAAAATGTTTATCAAATTTGTTCATTTTAACCACAAAAAATAAACTGAAATTATATGCATGAACGGTACAGTGGTGCTATGCCTTACTTGTATAATTGGAGCATTGATTGCAGTATGAATGTTCTATTAGTATTATTTCTGCTTGTAATCACTTTAAAGCAGAGCATGTACTAAAAACTCTGTGTGCTTAAATTTCATTGAGACTGTTCATGTAACTTAAAGCTGAAAAACTGATCATTTTATTTCACTAGTGCATTGAGGTAATGGGAGATGGATGCCTTAACAACGAACACTTTGAAGAACTTGGAGGAATATTGAAAGGAAAACTAGAAGAGCACTTTAAAAATCAAGAATTAAGACAGGGTAAGTTAACACAAATATCTCTTAACATGTGACAATGACTGTTCGTTAAAGCAGAACTCCTAATAATTTCTTAATACACAAAAAGCAGCCTATCTCAGATTTCTTTAGTTTGCATATATATGTAAGATAATTGGGCTTTGAAACAACATAATCCATTAATTATATTTGCAAGCTCTGGGCGGATAAAGATGGCATCATTTGCAGAAATACTGTAGTTTAAGCAAAAGTTGATGGGCAGATTTACTTGGAAACAGTGCACATGTCTATAGTGTTGTCATTTCTGTGGGGTTTTTTTTATCTGAAGTCTTTGCAGTTTTCTTAAAGCAAGGGTAGTTTCTTATTTCTGTGCACTTTTCTTGTCCTTGTGGACAAGCTGGTGTGTTTATTTCTATTTCATGTGCTTTTACACATTCTTAGACTGAGCTGTCTCATTATACTTGTCCTGTGAAGGCTCTTTGAAGCTTCTTAAAGACAGAAAATACCTGTTGCATCTTCAGCTACTGTTTCCTGTTCTCTAAATTTGTCTCTGCATCATTTTTCTCTTTCACAGGCTTCTTATACACTTGTAGAAATGTAATGGTTTAATATTTGTTTTTTAATTTAGTAAAAAGACAAGATGAAGACTATGATGAACAAGTTGAAGAGTCACTACAAGATGAAGTAAGTTGGTTTGGGGAGTTTTTCTGCTCATAAAGCACCAGTATGGAAATAAATTACACAGGTATTCTATACTACTCAGTTAAAGCATAGTACATCCTCAGAATTATTTCTTCCCGGAAGAATGTTCTGTACCACATTCCTTCAAAACTTCGAGTTGGAAATGGGTCACACTAGCTGTATGGATCAGAAAATACAGGTTTCCTTGTCCAGTATACTGAAGGAAGACGTTCAGGATATAGCTTTTCATTTCTTCACCCTCTCAAACAATTCTTAGATTACTTTTAAACAGTCTGCTATCAAATGCTGTATTAGTGATAATCTAAGGCCTAGCCCTGCTGACTTGCTTTTTCTTTGTGCCTTATGAACTAAGTGGATCTTAACCTTGAGCATACTTCTGATGTGTCGGGTCAGGAGCATGTCTTAAAAAGAATAGACCTAAAATAGTGTCAAAGGAGGACAGCAGGATGAATAGCTGGCATAACGTGATTGCTTATGAGAGAATACCAAAGTGCTTACCTGCTAGAATTCTGAACTGAGTTTTGAGTTTGAAGTGGACATTACTGTGGAAGAGATGCAGTAGTTCTATGAAATCATTATTGGTATGGAGAGAGTAATAAAGAATAAGAAGTCACTGCTGCTTATAACATGAGACGTAAAGGATACTCAGTAAATTTAAGTAACTGGGATTTTTTTTTTTTTTGCCATGCAATGTGGGTGTGAAGCTTGTGAAGTTGAATTGTGAAGCTTGTTTACATGAGTTTAACCTGTATGCAGACTCCAGAATAAGATCATGCACTCATATGCAAATACTTTCTTAAACAACATGCAGTTCTTGAGCCACTTTCCTTTGGGAACATTAGGCCAGCATTCAAAATTATAGATTTCTGGCGCTTGCACACTGCTTGGGATCAAAAAATAACAAAGCTCAATTTCTGAGCCAAGAGCCTTTTCTGATTTTTCTCACTTTATTTGCAATGTTCATTCTTGTAGACACTGAGTTAGGCAGTTTATCTTTTTTCTTGTGTGTACTCTACTGATAATGAGAGAAAATGCTAGCAAGCAGCAGTTTCAGAAAAGCTGAATCCATACTCTGCAACAGAGTTGCAAGGCATTTTAAAAGGTGCTTTAATTTATATTTGACCTTGCGAATTTTTTTTTTAAAGACTGCAAAGAAGACTTGTTTGCATTATCCTGTGAAAGTAGGAGTGAGACCAGAATGTCACTTGCCATATGGACAGAATTAACATATGATAATGAGTAACATTTGGATATATGCCTTTGGTCCCAGAATATGATTACGTAGCCCTTACCTCCAGGCAGCAGAAATACAAAGGAGTACAGAAATTACAAAAGGTATTCAGTGGTTTCAGTAAGATATCTAGATACAGCCCTAGCTTAGGCAATAACTAAACTGCTGATTTGATGGAGGGCAGGAGGAGGCTTACATGAGCAAGTGTTACGCTCTCTCCTGAGCATCTGTTGTCAGTTAATAGTAAACAGGCAATACCAAGCCAGTTGGACCTTGTGGTGTGCTGCAGCAGTTCTCTACCTCTATTTTCATTTGTGCTTATGTTCCAGAGTTATTACTTGAATTATGCCTTGACAATGCAGAAGTTGTCTAACCAGGGAGGGTTTAAATATGCCGTTGTTGGAAGCTACCTATTGCATGAGAAATACATAAGAAATACTTAGTTTCTCACTAGGGACCAGAAGCTAGCTATATTCTGTTTTCCCTGCCTGTTAAAGTGTAAGTTGATTAAAGGAACCATACTGAGTACAACAAAACTTGCTTTAAAAGAAGGTTAGAATTTTCCCAACAGTAGTGTGTCCAGGGAACAATCCTCACTTGCAAATGTAACATGAATTGATAGTGGAATGTGAGCTAAGGATCTTTACTTCACCAGTTTGATGCATTAATTAAGCAGGGTGAAAATGAAGTTAAGCAGTAGGAGGCAAGGATTCATATTCCTTATATTTTTGCCACAATCGTGTGTCACAAAGGTAGTTATCCATTTATTTTTCAGTAAAAGTTTGTTACAGAACCTGTAAGGTACAGAAGGTACTTCTGCCTTCTGTAAAGGGAATCCATTGAAGCAGTGAATTTGCATAAGACGGTATTTGTCTTGGTAAAAGTTTTCTGTCCCTGAAACAAACCGCCAAGTCCTAGGCAACTGAGTACCAGCAATTGGCTAACATTTTTAAGAACGGTAAAAAGGAGGACCCTGGGAACTACCAACCAGTCGGTCTCACTCTGTGCTCGGTAAGGTCATGGAACGGATTTTCCTGGAATCTATGTCAAGGCATGTGGAAGACAGGGAGGTGATTATAGGCAGCTGATGTGACCTCACAAAGAGCAAATCATGCCCCACTAATCTGGTGGCTTCTATGATGGAGCGACTGCATTGGTGGATTAAGAAAAAGCAGCTGATATCATCTGTCGTGACTTCTGTAAGGCCTTTGATACGGTCCCACACAACATCCTTGTCACTAAATTGGAGAGATACAGATTTGATGGATGGGCTATTTGGTGAATAAGGAATTGGCTGGATGGCCATGTCCAAAGAGTTGCATTCAGAGGCTCAATGTCCAAATGGAGATCAGTAACAAGGGGTGTCCCTCAGGGGTCTGTACTGGGACCAGTACTGTTCATATCTTTATTAACAGGATGGGAAGTGGGACTGAGTGCCCCCTCAGCAAGTTTGCAGGTGACAGTAAGCTGAGTGTTGCAGTTGATGCACTGCAGAGAAGGGATGCCATCCAGACAGGCCTGAGAGGTGGACCCATGTAAACCTTGTGAAGTTGAACAAGGCCAAGTGCAAGGTCCTGCACTTGGGTTGGGGCAGTCCGCAATATCAATACAGGCTGGAAGATTAATGAATTGAGAGTAGCCCTGTGGAGAAGGACTTGTGTATACTGGTGGATGGAAAAAATTGCACATAAGCTGGCAGTGTGCGCTTGCAGCCCAGAAAGCCAATTGTATCCTGGGCTGCATCAAAAGAAGCATGGCCAGCAGGTCGAGGGAGGTGATTCTGCCCCTCTGCTCTGCTCTTGTGAAAAACCCTACCTAAGCATCCAGCTCTGGGGTCCTCAGTACAAAACTTGGACCAGTTGGAGTGGGTCCAGAGGAGGGAAGGCCACAAAAATGGTTAGAGGGCTGCAGCACATCTCCTGCGAAGAAAAGCTGAGAAAGCTGGGGTTTTTCAGCCTGGAGAAGAGAAGCCTCTGGGGAGACCTCATTGCAGCCTTTCAGTATATAAAGAGGGCTTACATGACAGATGGACAGAGACCTTTTACAAGGGCCTATAGTGACAGAACAAGGGGCAACAGTTTTAAACTAAAATAGGGTAGGTTTAGGTTGAACATAAGGATAATTTTTTTTTTTTTTTTTTTTTTTTTTTTTTTTTTTTTTTTTTTTTTTTTTTTTTTTTTTTTTTTTTGCAATGAGGGTGGTGAGACACTGCAATGGGTGGATGCACCATTATTGGAAGTGTTCAAGGTCAAGTTGGGTAGGGCTTTGAGAAACTTGATTTAATGAAAGATGTCCCTGCTCATGGCAGGGAGGTTGTACCAAATGATCTTCCAACCCAAACTATTCTATAATTTTGTCATTCTGTGATTAGACCAAGAATTGAAAAATAGTGAACTTTAAAAGATTGGTTTTACAAAACCAAATCATTAAACAACTTATTCCATTAGTTCAGAGACCTTAGCATTTCATGTGACTTCCACTATTTTAAAGATTGTTAGTTTTAATGTGATTTTTATCCTTTTTCTATCAGGATGACAGTGACGTTTATATTTTGACTAAAGTATCGGACATTTTGCACTCAATATTCAGCAGTTACAAAGAGAAGGTACTGCCGTGGTTTGAAAGGCTACTTCCACTAATTGTCAACCTAATTGTAAGTACCATGCTTTCTTTTAATTTGACTTTGATTATATTTTTCCAGTGTGTTAATAGACCTTTCATGCTGGAATCTTAGAGAACTTGGTAGATAGAATATAGCAGTTATTGTTTTACAAAAGAGAGGCAGTTGAAGGTTTATTCTGGATCAAGTATGAAGTTGTTAACCTATGCTTTTTGAATAGTTGCACTGCTGTGCTACTTCTAATGTCTGTGTTGCAAGACCCAGGATCATTGACAACACAACCACAACTATTGTGAGAAATTTTATTTGCCTGGGAGTGTCTGATACTCTCTAAAATGGATTTCAAGAAGAGGGCCAAAAAAGTGTTGCAGACTAGTAGAGAATATTGAAACTGAAATAGGTAACAGTGTGTGAAATAGAGGTAAAGGATTTAACCTAAAATCATTATTCCTTTAATTAGCTCAGATATTCACCTGGATTTTGTCTTGTTTAAGGTATTGCTGCAAGTATTACTACAGAAAAATACAGATTAAACTTAATCCGTGAAGATTTAACAGAAAATATTAGACCACTGTTAGTGTGATTGTTTTATTAATATAACTATTGACTGTACAAGAATTACCAATTTTAAGGTGGCTTAAATGTTACCTGTTCTTGATGCAGTGTCCAGAAAGGCCATGGCCAGACAGGCAGTGGGGGCTGTGCATTTTTGACGATATTGTAGAGCACTGCAGCCCCTCCTCGTTCAAGTACGCTGAATACTTCCTGAGGCCAATGCTACAGTCCGTGTGTGACAACAGCCCAGAGGTTAGGCAAGCAGCTGCCTACGGTGTCGGAGTTATGGCACAATTTGGTGGGGACAGCTATCGTCCTTTTTGCACAGGTATGTACATGCATCTGATAAAACTATTTGAAGGTTTGGTTCTGGAAGAAAAATTTTAAAATTGCTCACTATTTGGTTAATGAAGTCTCTTCCCTTTGGCAGTGAAGTAGATTGCCAGTATGACCTGTGCGGCAGGCTGGTGACGATTAGTAGAGTACCTGAATTCCTTGGGCTTTTAATGATGTTCTGCTTAGTAGCATTTCTGTTGCAGCACTTACTGCTTAGCAAACTTAATTTACCTATTTTTTAAAAAATATGGTCTGACATGCAAATGTTAATTTAATAAAAAATAGCTTTCTAGTACACACCTGTCTCGTAGTTGCTTTTTATTAGTCCTAATGTTAAATATTAATGCAAAACTCTTTGGATGTCTGGAAAAAATTATACAGGTGACCTCTATTAAGGAGTAGCCAAGAAGGCAACTAATGTGGCTTTCTGCTTTCCTGTTATGTAAAAAGGGGCCTAATTTCTGTGACTAAGAAATGAAATTAGTATGATAATTCCTCTCAGAAACACTTTGTCTGCTTTCTTTCTGAACGTCTCAGGTTTCTGTAAAACTTCAAAATTGTCTTGAATTTAAAGATTATCTACTGGAATTCTTCTTGCCAGTCAACAAAGTTAGTTTTGTACACTTAATAGCATCCCTTATCAGAGATTTTTTTCCTTTTTTAAGAGAATATTTAGTCAGCTGATTCAAATATGTATTTTACCTAGTTCTTAAATGAAAGCTGAACTAAAGGAAAGCTGAACATACACACCTTATCGGCAGGCACCTCAAAAGTATTTTAAATTCTTTTGTATGTACATCAAAGAACTTTGTGATTTATTTTAATAGATGAAGATGTGCTGTGATTAGACAAAGTAAATCCGTGGTATGAGAAGCTTTCTACCCCATAGGTTCTACTATCTTCTCTGAAAACATCATGTTCCTGAGCTTTTATTTATAATTTCATTTCTTTACTGATTAGTATATAGCACTGGCATATTGTTCTATTGCAAGTTTGTAGCAGTATGTAAAGACTTGAGGCTATTCAGGAAAAGCAGATGTATTAACATAAGCAGTTTTGGCAGTCAGTTGAAAAAAATACAGGAATATAGGGAGAACTTGTAAACTGTAACTGGCACAAGAGCTACATTATGATGCAACAAAAAGAATTAAAAACAAAGTAAAGACCAGAGAAGATTGAAGGAAAAACTACAGGAAATCAAGTAACTTTCTATTTCTTACGTTGGTGGAAGAACATAATCGGCCATTCTCTGAGTATTGTATTAATCAACTGCATGTGTTCCTTCCTAAAACGTATCAGTGGCCTCAAAACTTTTGGTAGTGCAAGATGTCAGAGCAGTCAGTCCTTGGAAAAAGACTATTATTATTGTAGAATATGGTCTTTTATAGTCAAAAGGATCTTGAGGGATTATCTACCATGACATCTGTGTGAGAATAGATCTATTTTCTAGACAAGAAAAAAACTTGTCTGCTAAGCCGTAGGGAGGAGACTATGATGATTGAATTTGATGCCCTCCTAATCTTACGACTGCAAGGACACATACCTACAGAGTCATCCATTAGTATTAAGGAATATGAGGAAACATAGATGAGTTTTACCTTCAGCAGTTCCAAAAACCTGAGGTATGAAATGCAGACTCAGTTTACCTGCACGTTGTAGACTTCTGTGAAACAAATTCTGCTTTGCGCAAAAGTCCAGCATCATTATCCAGCATTCAGTACACAAGTTGACCAGTGTTTCTGCATTTCTGTAATGTTTATCAGTCCCATAAAAGTATCCTCGCCTAGCTTTATCGTTAATCATATTTTGTCATAGCTGCTAAATTCTTCAAAAATCTAATTCAGTGAAGTTAATACACAATGACACTTGCTATGTTCCTGAACTGCAAAGCTGCTACTTACTCATCAAAGTGAAGTAGTGTGAGATCTCGCTGTTCCCCAGTAATTGGAGTTATTTTGAAGTGTGCTTTCTGCACAATTCCACAACCTGTTTTTTGTGCTGATAAAGAATTTCACAGCTTTAGCATTGTATTTTTAGCAGAAGAACACAAGGACAGTTGTCCTACATGCTTATAGAGTGCTCTGAAGTCTGCATGGACACTAGTGACTAAAACCATGACATGAATGTTCATTTAGAAGTGTGCATGTGGCTACCTGCACAACTATTTTAAAAAAAAAATAATTGCTATTAACCTAGCAAGAAAGTTGTCATTTTTCCTTGATGTTTGATTTTTACCATGTAAACCATGCCAGGTGGATTCACCAGATGAGATTACTGCTATGAGCTTTTCCTAGTGCACCTTTAAGTGGTGGGAGGTGTGTGTGTACATACATATGTATTTTTATATGCATGTGCACACAAGCAGTATATCCAGCAGACATACACTGTAGGTATGCACTATGGTCTAAATTAATGTGAATGTCACTGTATTGGTGCTTTTCATCATCCAGTGTTTATAGAATCTGTTAGATTAAAAAGATAATGTTTATCTATGTTTTTACTATAAATTACAACGTCTTGTATATTGTAGATTGCATAACTCCAATTGAGAGACACAGATTTTTTTTTTTTTTTTTCTTCTGAACTTAAAAAGCAAATCCAAACTTTTGCAGTAGCTGTTTTCTTGTGTTTCTTTCCACAGCTTTATCTATTTTTCATATGTTGATTTTAGAGCAGGGAAGAGCCTAAAGGTAGTGGGACATGGAAATGACTGGATTTTGGTGCTTGGGGCGCAAAATATCCTATTTCTAATACGTGCAGGAGTCTCATGTAGAATTTGTGATGTTAAATATTATATAACTTGATTGTGCATTAAACTTTATTCTTGTGTTGTTTAACAATTAGAGGCGCTTCCATTGCTGGTGACAGTCATTCAGTCACCAGATGCCAAAACCAAAGAGAATGTCAATGCAACAGAGAACTGCATTTCAGCTGTAGGAAAGATAATGAAGTTCAAGCCTGACTGTGTAAATGTTGAAGAAGTCTTGCCACACTGGTTATCATGGCTTCCGCTTCATGAAGATAAAGAAGAAGCTGTTCATACTTTCAATTACCTGTGTGACTTAATTGAGAGGTAAGGCAAAGTCTTAACATTAATGCAGAAAGTAAGCCTGTTTGCAGGTTCTTTCCTTGCATTTGCTTTCCAAAACTGAGAAACTGCCAGGTTAATCTGCATATGCTTTAGAGAAGATAATTTGGAATGTTGGAACTGAGTCTTCCACAATGTTATTGCTGGTTATGTTGGTTTTTTTTGGTTTTTTTTTTTTTTTTTTTAACAGTCAAGGTTCTCATCCTAACATCTATATGGCTTGAAAAAATTCCTGGCTGCTTTATATGCACATGATGGGAAAAGGTCATCTGGGAACTTCTGCAGAAAATTTCAGGAAAATTTTTGATGCTCTGCTTTTATGTATCAGCATTAATAACTGGTCAGGTCTTTCTGCTTAACAGCAACACACGTGCCCTTGCAGCCTTCTTTTCATAATTTTTTAAAGTAGCTTTGCACTTTCTTGCTCTCTGAAAGCTTGAGTATCAACAAAAGAAAATACAAAGTAGAGAAATAGTACGGATAAATTAATGGTGCAGTGCTGTCTCTATTAATAAGTTTGTGATAATAATAATTTCTGTTACTACTTAAAGCATCTTGTCCCACAGTTCTTTAGATTTGTGCTCCTTCTCATAGGTCAGTAGAATTTCAAAAAATATTCTCATGTGGATGCAAGTTGCACTTCATAACTGAGTGGAGGAATGTCAGCTTCTTCTGAATCATTGTCTAGTAGCCATGTTCTGGCTGACACGGCATTATATCTTAGTAGAAAAGTAGAAAGGAAATAACTTAGCTTTCCTACAGTCTTTTCTGCTGTGTGAATACCTTGTATCTCTTGGTGCTTTACTAAGGCAAAAATGGGTGCTGGCAACTGAGGTCTCTGTACTGATAATAGTACAGTTGTGTAGAGCCACCATAATAATGCTGACATGTATGCATGTACACACACATATAGAAATTGGGAATTTTGCAGTACTAGCACTCTAACTACTACCTAACTCTGTGCAGGTGGCTCAGCCTTGTTGCATACTTCTCTGGAGCTCTGTCACTCCTAGATTTACAGCCTCTGCATTCCGGCAGTAGTAGGTGGCAGGGCTGGAAGTAGATAGTTTTCCATCCAGCTCCCTGGCTGCCAGCACTCCTCTATTCCAACACTTGGCTGGGAAAGAGGGAGCAGAACTGCTTACTTGCTGTGTCAGTGAGAGTGCTGGCAGAGAGGGGAAGCTGCTGGTGCTCTCTGATGCCAGTAATACAACCTCCTGACCCTTTACAGCACTGAGAGAGAGAAGAATAAACTCTTTTAGGCAGGGTGTTTCTGGCAGATTACAGTTCCATCTGTATGGAACTCAACCATTCTGTAACATAACTTCTTCCTGATAAAGTGTAGGCTGATTAAAGAATCAGCTGGTTAAATATTAACAGGAGAGGGAACATACTGTCAGCAGGCAACAAAGGTATGCATACTTACTCATCTGAGTGAAACTTAGATGTAAATAAGCAGCTTTAGAATAAGACATTTCAAAATCACTCAACTTATATGTAAAATGCTCACATTAATTTATTTGTAATCTATATCTTGATTGTAACAGCAACAATCCAGTTGTCCTCGGTCCCAACAACTCAAACCTTCCCAGAATATTCGGTATAATTGCGGATGGTGAAATTCATGAAGCTATTAAACACGAAGATCCATGTACCAAGCGGTTGGCTAATGTTGTTCGCCAAGTGCAGGTAAATAAATGCTTGCTTAGATATAAAGGGAACATTTAGAATCTACTTTCAGCAGTAACTGAGCTGTTAAACCAATTTTGAGAACCTTATCTCCTTAGAGAATAATGCTTCAACATGATTAACATGCTAGCCAGTATTAGTTGGTTGTGGTGTGTGCTTTTGGTTTCTTGTTTGAGCCAGAAATAAAAACATAGAGAGAAATCTGCCTCCCTCTGTCTTAGTGAACTGTAAGGGTCCCCAGCACCCTGGGGTGACTTACTAATACAGCAGAGGCCTAGAGAATGAGTGCAAACCGTAAGTAATTTTACTACTGCCCTCTTTAATCCAGTGAATATAAAGGCAGCTGTTCAGTGTTTTCCCTGCCTTTACAGAACTGTCTCAAGGTTCGCTTCCTTTATGCCGTAATGAGTGCTTACAGTACTGGGTGATGAGGATGTCCAAGTACTTAAAGCTGCCTCTCTGCGTTGTAGCTCATAGGGCAGATCTGATCCAGGGCCAGATGTTATCAGATGGATGTACTTGGCAGTTGCAGCACCTGATGATAGAAAGCAGTGTGCATGGCAAGTGCATGGCTTATAAAAATGTGTAGAGGATTTGGAGCAGCAGCTGTTCATTATTGTCCATTCTACCTGGCATGCTTTGGCAAAACTTGGGTTCAAGAATTTTGGGAATACTTGATTTTGGAAAACATTCACTTGGAGGAATGTATCAGCCTGTGAGATCCATTACATCTGGTAGAAAATGACTTGTTAAAAATTTGAAGGTGTAAAAAGAATGAAAACGAGCAAAGTTTCAAAGTGAAAGTGGTGTAAGTGGCTGCTCTAGATTTCTGGCTGACAGATATGAATCCTTGCTGCTAGTACCTAAAGTCTGGGTATGGACTGTATTAGGGTATGCTAATCTATTTGTTCAGTTTACCTTAAATGCTTAAGGTAAACTTTTTTTTTTTTCATTTTTTTTTAACAATACAATTGCACATGAATTTATAAAGTAGTTGTGTATCGCAAAGTCTTATTTTGGCTAGGATTAACATTAAGATGGAAACAAGGCTTCTGTATTGGTTAAATGATTTACCTTCAGACTGTATGGGAAAAGTCTTAAAGGTCATGTTTTTTTTAAAAAAAAAAAAAAAACAAACAAAAAAACCCCCCAATTTTAGCTTACTATTACCAATCCTATCTCTTCACACATAATACTTAAGTAAAGTAAAGTATTGTAAATGTTTTATACCATGGTAGGAACTGTAAAGGCTGTGTAGTTGCTAACAGTCTGTCTGCTGCTCCTGTTTCCCAGATTTCAGTAGAAATACTTTAATGATCTCAGTAAGCTGTCCCACTACCAACATCTGACATGAGTAACATTATGGTCATAGTTGAAATTAAACATGAACTTTTTTCCTCATGCTTGGGTATTCTCAGGCCAGAAATATTTTAGAGTATCCATTTAAATGTATGTCAGAAATGCTAGAAGAGTACATCTAATTCTGCAATATTCTATTATATATTGAGAGTCTAAAATGCCTAATATTACTTAAAACTAAAAACCCAAATTCAATTTAAGGACTGTGTTTTCAAATTCTTTCAAATTCTGTGAATCCATATTTATTTGATATTTTAAAAGTGTGTGAGAGAAGAGCGTTGTAATAGAGCTGAACATAAAATATACCAAATATAAATGAAAACAATTATTTTAAATCTACTTCAAGTATACTGCTATCACAAAACCCAATCTAATGACCTACAGACCTCCAGGTTTTTTTCCTATAATTGTCCATTTAAAGAAAGCAGAGTGCCAGTTGCTTCCAGCTTCTATTGATAAGTGAAGAAGCATGCCCAACCTTTTTAAAATTCTTCGCATTTTCTGGTACCATTAGAACCAGTCCCTGCTGATGGTGACTTTAAAAGCTAATGTCTCAGCCGAGGGCTGTGGTAACACAGGCAAGGTACCGCTGAGGGGCAGGAAAGTGGGGGTTTACATTTTCCCAGATGTAGTAGATGCTATGTACATTCTCTTCTCTCTGGGAGGTAATTTACCATTCCTTTCACAAAAGAGTAATGCCATGTGCTGGCAGCAGAATTTTGCACGTACACAGATAATGTAGCTTGTGCTGTAATCACAGTGCTCCCTTCCTCTGAACGCATTACTGCTGCACCAGTGCCTAAAAGATTCTCTCGCATTTAGGTACGGTTCAGTTTTGTCTGAACACTGAACTCCAGAGCAAAACGGAGCAAATGGTTAGGCCACGGCTAACTTAGGAGTGTCAATTGTCATTTGACCCACTTAGTTAGAGGGAGCTCCCAGGAGTTTCAAATCCATTATGCTGGTGCTGTTTAACCAGAGCTTGCCTCTGTTTAGCATTTTAGACCATCTGGAGTTGAACCGATGTAGGACTGCCTGTAACTGAAGATTTCACCCTGTTCTTTGGCCTGTATATTAGAGGAATAAGCCCGGGGAATGTTCAGCTTTGTAAACATATGAAAATGTAGCATGTGCCTTAGAAGCTTGTTAGCCTGCATAAAGACAACTTCTTATTTGTTTTCTAGACATCTGGAGGATTGTGGACAGAATGCATATCGCAGCTCAATGCAGATCAACAGGCAGCCATACAGGAGCTCCTGAACTCTGCTTGAAGGGCCTTAATTAACATCTGCAAGAAAACTAACTCCAAATAAACGTTTACCCTATTGTTTAGGTTTCTTTTGTTTCTTTTTTTTTTTTTTTTTGAGTAAAACCAGAACTGTAGTGCGTGTAGGCTGTTCTTCTGCAACCTACAGGCAGTGGCAGCAGGAAGAAGCATTCTTTCAGAACGGTGTTTAAATCGGTTACTGTCCCACAACACAGAAGAAGTTTCCTGTAAACCCTACAATAGCACTGAAGAGTATTTTTCTAACGGTATAAGCCATCCATACGATGGTGAAAGGGAAACAAGTTGAATTTTCTCATTAGACATAATGAATTAAGAAACAGCTTTAAGACCTTGTATTCAGCAGTAGATGTACGTTATAACAGATAAACGTTTCTCTACATCTAGTGTTAATTGTATTAATTGGAGTGTGAGTCTTTGTAGGGTAGAAAGTGTCCTTCTGCCCAACGAGTAAGTAGATCAAAAGATGAAAAACTGAAGACAAACATCGAGCATGAAGACCTCATTGATCGCACTTTCAGATTCCCAAAAACAACTTGTACAGTGACTCAATGAGGAAAGCTGTTCAGCTTCCAGCCCTTGAATGTGAAGTCTCTTTGGCATGTCTGACAGTATCTCATTCACTCCTCAATAAATGACATTGAAACACAAGCAGCTCGTGTAGAAGTTCAGTGATGTGTGCTTCTTTTAATTTCCTCATGTGGTAATATGCAAGTTACAAACTATACAAGTCATGATTTTATATTTGAAACTTTGTATATTGTTTCTTATTGCAGATTTAATGCTTTTTTCTTGACTTTTAAAAAAAAATTTCACCCAAGTGTGTAGAATGGAAACTTAATGGCATTCATTTTTATGACAGTAAACTTACATATCTTTACTTAAAAGCGTTTTTCATGTTTAGATGCGATTGCATTTCATAACTTAGAAAATGTAGTGTTGTTCCAGCTGCAAATGTGCAACACGATCTGGCAGCCAGTGCTACTGTTGCAGTAGCCTATGTTTTGTTTAAAACAATCAGGTACTTGATAGCCTGACCTGAAGAATCAAAAAACTTTTCGGATCTTTTTGGTACTGCAAGAGCAATGCATCACTTACCAGCTAACATAGCAGCAAACATAAGCATAGACGATCTGATTTCCAACAAAGGTGAGTGAAGTTTTGCACTTTGAAGATGTTAGTATATGCATTGATCTTCAAAATGTCAGTTTGTTTACTGAAGTGTTCAAATCAATCTCAAACATCTCTTAAAACAAATCTTTTCAAGGAGGGTGTAAGTTTTCTTCCTTTATAACAAAAAAAAAAGGTAGAAATTTGTGTGTAAGAAATTTCTCTCTTATTAAAGAATAAACTTCCTTTTGCCTTTAAAAATGTTTCGAAAAAAAAAACCCAACAGAATGAGGTGTATCAAAAACTGCCTAGGACCGTTACATCCAAATGTTTGTGACACAAAATGCCTTAACCATACAGGTTGACACTGTAGTTTGTTTAGAGGCATCTGAAGCAGCGTAACAAAGTATCTGCTGGTCCAGTTTCCACTTTGTTAAATATTGTTAATCCTGTATTTGCAGAAATTCAAGCATTCCTACATCTGGAAAATGAACTGTTAAGGATTAGATACCATACTGTGAGAGAAATAGTAAGTCAGGTCAGTCATCTCAAGCACTGGTCCTCATTACAAAAATTAGGCTGTATCATATCCTGCCTCTTTCTTGTTTCTTTGTTGGCTTTTTTTTTAAGTAGTCTTTATTTTAATTTCCTCTCAGTCTAAAACACTTAGTTTTTCCTGGCAGTTTGCTTTTTGTACTTTTTCTAAGCCTGAAGCTTTGAGAATTTTTTTTTTTTCCTTTTTCAGACTACCACTGTGTGTAGAAAATAGTAGCACATTTGGTATTTCAGGGCCAGGTTGGACGGGGCTCTGAGCAACGTGGTCTAGTGGAAAGTGTCCCTGCCCATGGCAGGGCAGGGGGTGGACTAGATGATCTTTAAGGTCCCTTCCAACCCAAACCATTCTATGATTTCCCTGAAACATCATCAGCTTTGGCTGTAAAAGAGCAGCATTTCAGTTGCTCTCCAAAAGGACCAACTTTAACCTGCTCTCCTTCCTTTCAGTTTCAAGTAAATGAGAACAAATAGAACCAGGAAATGAGGTTGCTCCCTGTGCCAGAGCCAGTGCAGAGCAGCTTTGTGCTGTGGCTTCTACCTTGTTAGCAATTGTTTTATCAAAGAAAATGGCACCAAGCGAGTCACTGTGCCAGCCTGTCAGGTCGGTCGGTTCCAGGGAGTACCTGGAGGTCTCGTCTTGCCTGTCCCTGCTGAACTTGTCAGGGTTAATCCAAAAGCTTTTGTAAGCATTTTCTCAATGCATGCAAGCTTTAAAAACTCTGCGCTCCATTTCCACTTATTTAAAAGCTGTCTGAATCACTAATCTTAACTTTTCAGGTTCCTTTTTTAAGTAGTCAACCAGTCTTGATCGTCCACAGCACTGAAATACTCTTCCCAAACAAAGTTTAGTAGAACAGTGGCTTTATCTGCAGCTGTCAAAAAATAGGAAGGAGCTGAAGGAATCTTAGCTGTGGTACTGATACAGGGCCATAGTTTTATTTCAAACATTTTTCCTGAGTACAGAACTTCATGCTTTCTCAAAATGTTCAGCCATTGCATTTGGTAATTGATGTACTAATGTAGCATAAAGAGCACCGCAAACAATAGCTGTGCTCTGCTTTGGCAGAACAAAGAGGTACCGAATCACCCTAGACATCCAACCCAAACCATTCAAAGTTGTCCTCAGTAGGAACAAAAAAAAAAAACAACTAGAAAACTCCCCATGATTCGGACAGTGTTCCAGTATTGTGGTTTCATTAGCTTATTTAAGCATCTAAAAGTAACCAGACTTTGTGAGCATTGCTTTCCAAATTGGCTCATCTCCTGAAGCTCAGGTGAGTTCCTATCTAAACTCTCATCTGTTCTCATTGTTGAGAAGGTGAAACTACTTCTTGTTTGCAGCTCTAGGTTGTTCATGAAAGATACTAATGCAGATAAACGTCTAGTCTCCTTTGCCTGGCTTTGTCTGCAATATCTTCCTGCGAATCCTGTGCAAAACTGGTGTAAGAAAGCGACTTGTAGGCTTCGTGTTTTCTCCACGGGGTTTGTGTACTGCTGTGGCATTCTGTCATTGCTTTTTCTCTGCAGAGACTTCAAAGTAACGCTGAGTGCAAGCGCTGCTGTTTCCCAGCACAGAGAAGTTGTTAGGCCAGCTGTTGTCTGTTGCTCTCTACACATCTAGGTCTTTCAGTCTCATGTATGGAGTACATGTGTGAGAGTAAGGCGCTGGAATTTCTGATGAAATAAAGAATTAAGGAAAGTGAATTTTCTAATTCACACTCTACGCATGTATGTACTGGGTATGCAGCTGGCTGGGCTCTTGAACTGGATGGGTTTTTTTTTTGTCTTGGTGGTGTCTGCAGAGTATTACAATGAGGATGATATTAAAAATAATACAAAAGTAAAGTATTTGCCATCCCATATTTTTTCAACTTTGAAGTATTTTACTGTGTATCTCTGGGAAGCAGCCTTAGCCTTTGCTATTTAATAATTCAATCCACTCATTTTGCTAACTTAGTCAATTGTACTTACATGCTTCATGGTCTCTTAAATTCTAAGAAATGCATTTCTTGTCTTCTGAGAAGTAGTACACAGGATCTAAGTTTCTGTCTCATAGAGATCCTTTTTCCTTTGATTATCATTAAGATGTTTGTATCGCTTCCATAAAGAGCATCTCTGAGGACAGCTTTATATCCGTTGAGACTTCAGAGGTATGGGCTCAATATTGGATAAAAGTCATGGGATTCATCGTGCCTGATCCTGGATATCTGTAACAAAGTTTGTACGTATGTAACTGTCTGCAGCCCTATTCAGTGACAGAAAACAGATGTGTCTAGATGATGATATATTTTGTCATAAGGAAGTGTTTGAGACCAAAGGAAATTACCATCTCAGCTGGTGCTGATAAATGAGAAATGGTTAGGATCTCAGGTGGTCCTTGGCACGGTGCTTATTGTTGGGAGCTCAGTAGCTCACTGAATGGTAGATGTACTATAATGCAGTGACTCGGAAACATTTTGATTTCCTGGAATCTATTTTTTTCCTACTCCTAGAATCAACCAGTTAAAAACAAAAAAAAAAAAAAAACCCCCTTTCTCTATCAGTCAGAGAACCCAGCCCCACTACTGCCTCATCATGTCAGCTCTCAAGGAGACCACTAACTCTGGAGGTAAATTACATGGTTACAGTGACAGGTAAATTACCTGCTCTGTGATCCCCAGTCAAAGGTGCGATTCAGGAGATGCCTTTGTTTCTGGAGGGTGTAAGCTACCTCCATCAGTATCTCCTTTGGTCATCCAGTTAGTTAGGTTTCTCTCAGATTTATGCTAGGCTCAGACTAACATGCTATTGACACACTGCTAACAAGAGGTGTAACACCAAGTTTCTGCCTCTTTGCCACTACTGAATTAATTTTCCTCTTTCACGGGAGCCTCATTCAGGAGACATGACCCACTGCTATAAATTTGGTTTGCTTTTAGTTTAGGAAAAGGCTTCTGCAGCATCTTTTCTGACTTGAGAGATGTGGGGAATTGAGAACATGAGAAAGCTGTGTGTTGTATCTTTGAATACAAATACAAAACGCGAAGCTTGGTAGTAGCAGCACGGTTATTCCAGCAGAAATCTAGGGTTTGTCTCTTGAGTTTTGGAACACTCTTCTGTATTGGAGTATTTGCTTTTCAAAGGCAGCGTCTTGTTCCTTCACAGCCCATGAGGCCAAAATGTTTGGTCTTTACGTTTGTAACACGTTCACAGATTTTGCTTGCAGAATTGGCTCTGATCTTTCTAATTACCTGATACAGAAGAAACCAAATAGCCTCTCAGCTATTCCAAGACTATTTAGAAAATCATCCTGGGAGTGGCAGCCTGGAACATTCAAGTCAGTTTTGATTTTTATGACTTTGCTTTCTCACTCCAGAGGCTGACCATGACCTTGCTTCAGGTGCTGGGAATTTTTGCAGCTGTTAAACCACAAAACCAAAATGTCTTTTGAGTTTAGTATGGGTACCACTTTTGGTTTGATAACAACTTAAGCTAATATAACACTAGATGCACACAAGTATTTATAGTGGAGTTTCACTTAGCAGCAGATACTGAAAATTTAACAGTAAGCAGTGAATGCCTGAAGGGTTGTGGTTTGTTGTTTTGGGTTTTTGTTGGGTGGTGGTTTTTTTTTTGGTTTTTTTTTTTTTTTTTTTTTTTTTGGAGGACACAATGTCATGTGTTGCTCTTACCAGAGGAGGTTCAAAGCTCTCCTGAGGCACCACATGAGCAATACTGGTTCCTGACGTGGAATCTGGGAATTTTCTTCCAGAAAAGTGGGAATGATGCATGTTGGCAGATACTCCCCAGGGGAAAATAGTGAAGTATTCCCGAGTTAGCGGTGACTGATGGGAATTACAAGTTTAACTTCACTCAAGTTTTGCTCAAAAGGTCGTTACTCATCTCTGATTTTGCCAATGCCGTTACCCCTGGTTGCTACCTTTTGCAGATGGCCAGTGTCTTTTGAGGGTGAGGAAGGAGGAAAAAAGAAAGGGGATATTTCTTCAAATTACTATTTCTGCATTAAATGTATAACTGCTTTTTTTCCTAAGTGGCAACTTAGAAAGTTATATTTAAATATATCTGAGGTATGTTTTTTCATGTAATATGTGCTGTTAACAAAACTTTGTTCTTTAGTAACTGCACAGTCCTATCTTCAGGTGATAGGATTTGATGTAATTTAATTAAAAGGTTTAATATTCAGTTCATATACTATCTTAAAAACTAATGCTAATTTTTCAACAAAAAAAAAGAGCTTGGAATAAAACTCACATTTTGTACTCAGACCTGCAAAAAATATGATCGTAACACACTATTTTGAATGGGGGAAGTTAATGTTGCCTGAATTACTTGAAGTAAAATTGTGCAACATCACAATTTTTAAATATCTGAGAATAAAATACCAAGAGATGTTTTTACTGTGGAGTTTTGTCTCTTTAGGTGATGGTATTCCCGAGGGGTGGGGGAGAAAAGAAAACCAAGATTGCTTAAATGGGGCCTTATCAACAGTATGAAGTGTGTGGATGCAGTGGTTGTACTTCACCAGTTCTGTTTCTTCTGGCCAGTAGATGGAGATGATACAATAGGATATTAGAAGGCCATGCTTGTATTAAGGAAGCTTGGTACATTACTGCTCCTAGTTTTTTGGGAGGGTGTTTCTTAATAGGACCATTTTACAGGCACGGTGTTAAACTGTAACTTCTGTTTGCAGGAAACCTGTGCTCAGAGCAGTCAGTTTGTCTTCAGAACTGCCTATTGCGACCACAGAGAAAGAAACTAGGGGAAGGGGGAATGTTACATCAATACAGATGTAACCAGGTCTTCTCCCTATCCCCGTTTCTCCCATCATTAAAAAGTCCCAATAAAGTCTGAAAAGCCCATAAATAACCATCTCACTGTAGAATGAGATACAGCCACAGCAACTTTCTTCTTGCTGCTATGAAGGCAAACTGTCTTGGGAACCTGCTGCTTTTCCTCCTCTGCAGGGAAAGGAGGAAATGAGTTTCATTTGGGGTTGCCTATCAGTTTCTGGGAGCAAGCGAAAAGGAACAGCAGCTGTGTGGATGAGCTCCTGAGGCTCTCTGTTAACATTAAAAAGTGTGGAATCCTGTCCTTAAAATGAGTAAAAGCTTAAAGACATTGCTGGAGGCAGCAGAATGTGATAAGAAAATATATTTCAAGTGGAAAGTTTAAAAGGGATAACTGGAGAAGAAAAAAAAAAAAAAAAAAAGGATGTGAAATCTAAGAGGATGTAGTCTTCATTTGCCTTCATTGCTATTAAAATATTTTCACATAATATGTATTACCCTTGTGGGGAATGGAAGCAAACAAACTACATATAAAATGGCCTACCCCAAACCACCAAGATGCTGGGAACTGGACTCCTCTCGTGACTCTTAATGCCTAAGCATGAAAGAGAACTCTGAGTAGTCGCTCACTGTAATTTCTATTTTCTAAATAAACATCCAATAATGTTTTATAAGTCCTAATGTAAGTGCAGTAGGTAATTTTTGCCCTGCCTCCTTTCTCAGCCATCTTGTCTATAGCGCATGGTTTGCTGGAATCAGAGTCCCTTGCTCATCCTATAGAAAAGATGGGCTGATTTCAGCTGGTGCTTTGTGTAGGTCTATTTTTCTTCTTTAACAGAGCTGCTCATGTTTTTCTTTACGAAAAATATACTGAAAATGCAAACAAATTTTTATAATGAACTTCTTGACAACAGATCACATCAACTTTGTGTCTAAACCGTAAGTCTTGGACACCTAAGTATTTTCTCTTGCCCTTATGCTGAAATACTACCCCTAACTTCAAAATGCAAGCAAGCTTTTATCAGGTCATCTAAAGAAGAATCGCAATTAATTTTCCCAGAAATCCTAAATTTCTCCAGTAATACTGTAATTATGGTGGAAGAGAATGATTGCTTTGGTTGCAAAAGAGGCCATACTGAATGACTTTAGGCTGGTTTTTCCTTGTAAGAATTCCTCTTCCTTCCTAAGGAGGGAGTTGAGTCCCAGGCCTTGCAGTTGCCGCTCCCAGGGCTGTGCTGTGCAAACATCTGCGCACCTCTGCCTTGACTTTGCACGCAGTCCTGATGCTGGTGCTGGAAAAGGAATATGGCAGAACTGGAAAGGTTGAGAAAGAAGTGAGAGATTTAAGAAGCGTGCAGTGCAGCCGTCTGAGGTGAAACTAAAGAGGTTAGGGCTCTTCAGATTGGAAAAAGGTGACAACTCAAAGGGAAGGGGAGTAGATATCTACACAGTTACAAATGTAGAGGAGTAAGTGGAGAGGGAACAACTCACTGTTTTTCCTAACACAAGATCAAATGCTACTCAAATACAGCATTAGGTGTTTAAAACCAACAAGAAATATTTTTCATATGCTTTAATTAAAGCATGAAACTAATTTCTGATGGATTTATCTGTAAGTTAAAAAAAAGGATCAGTTTTGTAAATGATTAATAAGCAAGGTGCTCCTGAGGAAACTTCTTGCTCAAGAAGTCCATAAATTGTTGACTGTCAGAAATTAGGAAAGGATTACTCTACATTTGTCCCATTTCTTGTATTTTGTCCCTCAGGCTCCCTTACCGTATCTTCTGTTAGACACTCCGTTCTCTGATCAGGCTTTGTGTGGCCATTTGTACACATTCTTCGTTACAGCATTCCTCTCCTCACTTTCCCCCTGCCCTGATTTTGTTAACACAGATCAGAATCTCTTTACTGCGTTTGCACAGGGCTTTGTGAGATACAAATACTTCTTCACCCAGGTCAAACGGGATCGACTAGAATAGGAATCACTTCATATAAAACATATCCCAGTGCTGATATTCATGTAAACGCTTGCTTTGGGGACTGAGAAGGAAAAAAAAATGTTTTATCTTGACACTATTGAGTGTTAACGTGGATTCTAAACAAAAGACAAAGGAGAAATATATAATCAAAAAAAACCGTAATAAAATGTTCTATCCTTTTTTCTCTGTGCCATTTGGAAGGAGCTACAGGATTTTTCAGGTCTTCAAAGGTAGGAAATCTGAAACACTGAATTTTAGTAACTTACACAAAGGATCAAAGTGCAGCAGAAAGTAAGGCATGCGGTGAGACTCTCCGGCTTTGCCTAGTAGAAGATTAAACCATTTTGATATTCAGGTAGTTTTACGAGAACTGCAGCTCCTTTGTTACTGATCTGCCTCTTTAGGAGGAGAGATTACAGCAGGAAACAGGGATTAAGATTTCCTCCCCGGTGCTAGAGGGAGATATGGCACAGTACAGATGTGCAATACCCAATGTTGTCAACAACTGCAGAGAGGCTGTGGAGGGAAGAAACTAAAGAGGCGGTGGTGAAGCAATGGGAAATATCAAAGAAAAGAATGCGCTTCAGAATTTAAAAGCACGAGATGATAGACATCTTTGTTATATAGAACTGGCTAAATTTAGTACAGACTATTATTAAAACTCCTGGTGCTTTAAAACGTATCCTGGGATCTATTCTGGTTAAGCCTGTCCCGTTTCAACAGAGTGAATTCAATCCAGTTATATATTAAGTTCATGTTCATTCTGAAATCTAATATTTAAAAAAATAAGATTATTTAGATTATTTTTCTTTTTTTTTTTCTTTTTGGTAACAGAAAATTATATTTTTAAAGGACAAATGTATCCTAGAGATTACTGATAAACTAGAAATGATTGCTTTCCGTGTTCATTGTCAGAGCAAAGAGTGAATCTCACATTTAAAATACTTACCAAGAGGAAAACTGTACAATAAACTGAAAGAGTAAGGAACACCATAAAGCTGAAGGGAATGCAGACACACACGATATACAGACCACTAACTGAGGAAATGGAAAAAAAAAAAATACTGGTAACAACAGACATAAGAGGAATTTTTTTCTTAAGTAGAGTGGGAAAATGATCTAACTGGAAGCCATGGTAATGAATTATGAATTACTATACTAGATGGAAAAAACTGGGCATGGGAAAAACTCATACCACCTTCACCTGTACCCCGCATCTCAGAAAATGAAGAGACTAAGCAAAAACTGTTCCTTGTCCATCTTTCAGCATCAGAACCTAGGAAACAGGAGAGCATTAATCACTCACACTTAAAACTCTCAGGCAGAGCCCAAGTTGCTACAGAGGCGGCACAGGTTAAATAGGATCTGTGACAGTGACAGACCAGCTGACGCATTTACACGGGGAAGAACATGACCAGTTCCGCGTTTGATCGTCGGCAAGTTGATAGGAGCTGAGAGGAGAAAAAGTGTAGCCTTAATCTACCTGACCTTTAAGGAAAATTTTCCTTCCTAATTTGACAGTAGATCATAGCAGAAAGTAGACTACATCGTTGTAGATTATTTTTCTCATCAGTAAAATGGAAATGATGCTTCATGGTTTTTTAACCTAAATTCTACTTTTTAGAGCAGTTATTTTGTTTTCATTCATTGGAGTTTTATTTCTGAGGAGAATAAGCAGGAAAACAAATGCTATTCAAGTCTCTAATCATTTGATTGTTTGATTTTATGAAATGTAAATTATGCAGATCTTGCTAAGCTTTCTACAGTGAAATATTATTGCTGTAAATTATTTAATACCTTTCACTTTCTGAACAGAAAGTTTCGCAGATCCCTTTTGAAGAAGGAATCTCATTAACAATACTAAACCCAGATAGAAAATAGATGGTCTCATATCTCTTCACTCTACTACGTTTCTCATACGGGAAGCAAAAAAAATTAGCACCCTTAGAAGACCTGGCTTCTGGTCTGACATTTAGGAATGGGCTGATTTCCGAGGCTGCATTCTGAAATAGCAAAATCATAAGCTGAATTGATGTTTGCTTTGACAGGTTTTGCAGTTGCTCCCTCCAGCCAGATTTAGATGTTCTAAAAATTCAAACAAAAGAATATGACAATGCAAGAAGACAGTAATTAAGCCACCTGTTGTGACTAGCCGTTGTAAAAATAAAATGTTTATCATCCAGCATGAAGTTAGAAAGGACCCATGGGAGATCCTGAATGCGACAGAGCAGTAGATAAGGTTCCCCCACCACCACCACTTTAAAGGGGGGATTATCCCAGAAGGATTTATTCAGGCACACTGATATGTTCCAGATGTATTCCCTTGCAGAAGGTCACAGCAAAAATATTGGCAGGGAGGTGGAGGGGAGAGGAGAGCAAGAAGGTTATTATTTCCATGGGAATCTTTAAGTCTGATAATGCTAAAAGGCATGTTGTAATGTTCTATAATATTCTGATTTTTATATTTGCAAGGGGACTCTTTTCAGCTCATGGTATAAATTCTGAGGGGCTGCATAAACAGCATTTTTTCTCTTAAAACCGTATTTTCTTATATCAGTCCAGGTACTTAAATGGTTCTTCTTAATCACAGTGTTAAATAGACTCAAAATCATTTAATGAATTTAGTTACACAGGCCTTCTAGAAAGTATCGCCTTTTTTCTTTTTTTTTTTTAACAGGTAAACAGTTTCCTCTGTCGAAAATTATAAAAGTGCTGGAATAGAATGAACCATGGTGCTGGGAGTACTGCCCTCAACTCTGAATTCTACGGGCACATTCCTATTTCAAACAACACATTTGGTTTTCTTCTCAAAAGTAGTATTGAAAGATTAATGTGGTCGGCGGATTGTTTTCTAAAAGCCACATTCAACAGGGAGATTACGAGCTTTCATTCCTGCCCAACACACTGCATCTTGCAGGGCAGGCCCAATGGCACTTGATGAGGGAGGCAGCTCTTCTTTAGTATTATTTTTATTTTGGTACTCAACATGGGAAATAATTTTATATCTGCAATACTTTCTCTTTCCATTATCACTTCTCTCTCCTCACCATGACAGAAGAGGTACATTGTTTCTCATAGAAATACTGACATGGAATACATATTTTTGTCCTGATACCCAGTGTTCTTCCCTTCTTTTGGGAGAAAAGGTGAAAATGGATTGTAGGAGAGGAAACTTGAATATGAATAGCAAAAAGATGTTTGATTTTTTTTTTTTTAACAAACCTCTGCATTTTTCCTTGGCTTCTATTTTCTTGAAGGTTCTGATATTTTTAATTTGATAAATTATTTTATATCTAACTATAATAAATTATTATTAATGGTTTTATTTATATTGCAGTCATTGCCAATTTAATTCATTAATGAATACTTTGGAATTCTCAGTGTTGTTTAAAAAATTAGCCTTTTTTTTTTACCTTGGATTTGCAGAAGGGAAAAAGAAAGCACGATGCAAGTATAAGCCGACACAATCTACGTAGTTTTGCAGAGTATAAATTGCTCATGAATTTCAAGTGAACTTTTTTTGCTCTGAAACTTCAGGGATGAGTCATCTGTTAATTACTGGATTGGTGACCATCTCAGCACAGACATGCAGCTAACATAACATGCACTAATAGTGAAACAGGCAAATACGCTGGACAATACAAGGTAAATATGGTGACATGTAATAGAGGTGATGTTGTGTGGTATTAATACAGAGGTTAGGGAGAGGGGCTTGTTCCAGCAAAAACTCTCCTTATATAAATTCTTAAGGACTTGGGAAGCTTTTGCATATACCATGAAAAAGGCTCTCTCTTAATTAACGATATTACACACTTTGAGCAGGCAATAAACAAAATCTGTTAATTAACTGGCTCTAAGTGCTTAAATGGCTTCTTTTCAATGGTTCAGTACTTCTTTCACAAGGAAATCCTGGAGTTTGAGAATGGAAATGGACTCCTTTGCTAAGTGGCTAAATATTTATTTGGTTTTCTTCTTTGTTTTTTCCCTCAAAAGTTAAGACATGGTCTACTGCTAGTATTATACACTATTACAAGAATTGTTAATTACCACTGCTTTTAGCTGTGTTTTGACGTGGCATTCCCATGTAGAGGCAAGAAAGACATATTAGTTCAACATCAGTAACCTTACCAGAAGAGCTAGTGGTGCAATAATCTTAACAACTGATGACTGTAATAATATATTGAGAAGACGTGGATAAAAATATACTGCAAACAAAAGCCACTCAAATGGTTGGAAGCATATACGCTACAAAACACGTAATAAAAATAAGGTTGAAATGATCCTGAAAGAACTATATGGATAATTCTGTCATGCTGTTACAATGAAATTAGCAAAACCAGGTAAGTTAACACAAGTTAACATAAAGACATACAAGAGAGAAACCCTAAAACCAACATATCAAATGCCACAGGTTTGCAAGATTGAGCCCCAAACCATATTTATACAAGAACACACTGATAAGTCTAGCACAAAAAGTATTTGCTGAAAGGGTCTTCAAAGCAAAATTTCAGGCTCCAGGGAAAATATCTGTGGAATGTTTTATGAAAAAGAATTACTAGACAAAAGATGTAGCTGAAATACACAGATTTCAATTAGGGCAGCATCCTACCTTCTTTCCTTAATAAAACACAAAAAACATTTGAACACAACACCTATTTTAAAGTAGCTTACAAAAGAGGCATAGATTTTAAGGCCAGAAGGACCACTGAAGAATCTAGCTGATCTTAGTGTAAACAAGACCAAAGAACTTAATCTGCATACTGGAGTTCAATAATTTAATTTGACAAAGCACACAGATAGGCAAACAAGTTACCACATGGCAGGTGAAAATGTGAATTTGCAGGTACTCTGCCCTAACTGCCTGCATACATGCAAACCTTGTAGAACCTCACAACAAATATGAGAAAATGTCAATGAAAAATTAACGGCAAATCATCCCAGCACACAGGAGTGGTAAAAAGTGAAGGCTTTCCAGAGATCCATATTTGCATTCCATTGTAGCTGTTGCTATTTCTTTATTAACAGGGAAGAAGGCAGAAGGTGCAGCGAGGCAGTCTCTCAGGATGACAGAACCCTTTTCATGTCTTTCTCTCCTTCCCTTCCTTTCCCTCGGGTTCTGCCTTATCAGGTAAGGCAGAAATGAATGATCATGCCAGCTTGGTCTTGCTTCATCTGAAATCCAGTTCCGGCTCTTCTCTTCTTTATCGGTGGATGCAGATGAAGCTTATGTGTGGTTTTTTTTCAGAAACATGAAGTAACTAGAAATGTTTTTCTAATTTTAGCAACTTTTCAAAAACAAATGCTGTTTTTCTCAAATTTTCCTGTTTATTTGATGTCCTAACAAATTTCACATCTCATTCAACAGGAAAGAAATGTAACCCTTTGTACTACAGGAAACTTACAGCAGCAATCAGTGATTTTCTTAGCAATCACATCAGGAGAGTGCAAACTGCTGCCATATGTAATTTACAAGGGAGAAATCTGTTTTACAGAAAAATTGCTGCTTAAGAATTGTAGAGAGCATCAATGGGAATGGATGGGTGAAAGATGACTTTATGATTGAGTAGACAAACATTAACAGACAGTAAAGAAGTCTTTTTAGATGTCCCCAGGTGTCCTTGATACCTTCAGAAGATTCAAGAATCAAGGGTTAACTAAATAAACAGATGCAACCTTGTCCCTAGCTCCTGGAGAAACGACCATCTTTGATGCTTCAGTAAGTGTACAGTTCAAGCCACTATTTCACTGCTGCATTTTGGAGCTCAGTAATAAATGACCGGTAGCTGCAGGACAACCTGTTACTGCTGTTCAGTACTGAAAAATCTTTCAAGGTCACCCAAACTTGGAAGGCATTGAAGATGACCTCATTCATTTGATGTAGATTACAACCACTCTTTTGTTAGGTGTGAATGAGGCGTAAGTGATCTGAGAGTGTACATAAAAAGCACCAGGAAGTTCTAAATGCTACAATTGCTGCTTGCAGTTCTGCTCTTATTCTAACTGTACCTTAGGTAAGAGTTAAAGCAGCTGACAAAATAAGTATTTTGAAAAAGGCAATCTTTTTTATTATGTCAGTGCTTTTAACCACAGTTCATATGGTCAAGCAGTTGGACTACATGGTCATTGTAGATCCCTTCCAACTGAAATATTCTGTTCTATTCTAATTCTATTCTGTTCTATTCTATATTGTCAGAATAAGAGCATAATCTTTCTTCTTGATCTTCTACAGCCAGAGCATGCATTTTGTGTGGAAGACATCTGGGGGAAAATAACAATAATTACCATCTTATCAAGTATTGACAGCTAAAGGCAATTTCCAGCCTGTCAGTCAGTAACGTATGTACTTTGGTTAAGGTTTCAGGGCTGACATGAAGTTCTCTTGATCTCACAAGGTTGGCTGGCATATACATTGAGGTGTTTGTAGTGAGGTGTTTGTGCATAGAGGCATTGCTGATGTCATCAGAGACATTTGTCTTTCGCGGATTAAGCCGGGTCAAGGCTTAGACAAAAAAAAAAAAAAAAAAATTATAGTGTTCACATATCATTTCTCTTTCCTCCAGTGATTAAAAACTAGAGATAGTAGTTGGGCTTCTCAAATGGTCTTTAAATGCTAGGTGCTCAGAAGGGCTACTTTATAAATGCATACCTACTTTACTGCTTCCTCCTGGGTCACTGAGGGAACTTCAAAGACCTGAAGTGCCCCTGCATCACTCATTTGTGTGCCCCACCCAGCCTTCTTCCTGAAAAAAAATTGGGTAAAAGACTGGACAAGGCTCAAAGGGATGCACACCCTAACGCCTAAGTTATGCAAATGGACAGTGGTCACGCAGACAACTGTGCTGGCCCTAGGTGTGAGAGCCTTTTTGCTATAGCTCCAGACCTTCTCTGAGGGAACACACAGGGTTTCTGGAAAAGGCACACCCCCAGCCCCAGCCTTCTCCTGGTGGTCTCCTTTCTACTCACATCCTGGAGCAGAGATTGTTTTGAGAGACAGCCCTTGAAGCCCAGATTGCTACTGCTTGTTAAATTTCACAGTGCTGTGATCTGTGGCCGTCTAAGGAGGAAGAAAACACAGGTTACTAACCAGTAACCATAAATGTGGATGCACTACCTGTACACCCAGTCCTTTGGTGTCTCTGGCGTTTCAGGCAAGCACTTGAGGTACGACAGGCGCGGAGGGTTTACCCTCTTGAGGAAGAGGTTTACCCTCTGTGGTAAACCAAGCACTGACCCGTTCTCTGCTGATTCCTGAAGCCTCCTCCTAAAAACAGAAAAGCTGGGGTCTTAACGGGTCTGCACAGACCCCCTCGAGGCAACGTCCTGGCTCCCCTGAACGGGCCACCCACTTTAATAGCCTCTCGGCTGCCGCCGAGTGAACCAATTCCTTCCCCAACGACGGCAGGGTGCCCGTTGCCCCCGAGGGCACCTACGTCGGATGGTCCCCAAAATCCGCAGGGAGAGGCAGCGGCCGCCCAGGGCCAGCGGCTCCCCCTCGTCTTTCGCAGGGAGGGAGACCCCGGCACCCCCGCGGGCCGCCCTCCCCTCACAGCCGCGGGTTTAACCCTTCCCTCGCCCCGCGGCCACCCGGGCGCTGCCCACCCGTTCTGGTGTCGGGCAGGAGGAGGAGGAAGGGAGGGTGGGGGTATCCGGAGGGTCTCCCTGCACCGGCGCAGGGCGGTGGTCGTTGCTCCCCCTCCCCGTCCCTGAGGGTTTGCCCGGCTACCTGCGGCCGGGCGGCACTCCCGGGGCGGGCACTCCGTTCCCTCCGCCGCCGGCAGCTCCGATGCGAGCGGCCATGGCGAGCCGCCGCCTATGAACGCTGGAGGGGGCTCTCGGCCGCCTGCTCCCGCCGGCGGCTCCCCCTCCGGGGAGGGGGCAGGGTTAGGGGAGGTGCAGCCGCGGTAGCGGGGCGAGCGGCGTCCAGTTCCCGCTCCCCCGGTCTGCAGGCGGCAGCAGGGCTTCCCCCCCTCCCCTTCCTCCGTCGCCGCTTGCCCCCTTTCTCTTCAACGCCCGGCCCGGTGGGCTCCCCCCGCTGCGAAGCCGGACATGGCGACCCTTCTCCTGCGAGCCCCCCGCTGTCCTCCACCTCCTCCTCCCGCCGCCGCCACCACTCCCGCCGCCGCCTTCTCCTCCTCCTCCTCCTCCTCCCCGCGGAGCTTTTAATGGCTCGGACCTCCGGCGGCCAAGCGCGACTGCCCCTGCACCAGCCGCAGACGAGGAGAGCCGGCGGGAGCCCGCGCAGCCCCAGCCCCGCACACGGTAAGGGCGGCACGGCGAACAATGGGGTGGTGGGGGGGGCGGCAACGGGTGACTCCCGCCCCGCCGGGCACCGCGGCGAAGGCTGCGGGGCAGGCGGCGGGACCCGCCCGCGGGGCGGTGAGGGTGTGAGGCCGCCCCCCTTCTCCCCCCAACCCCGGCACGGCGGCCCCTTCCCCGGGCGGTGACAGCCGCGGGGCCGCTCGATACCCCGCTGTAATCCCATGACGGCGAGTAATCCGCGGGGAGGCACGGCGCCCGGACCGCCTTCCCTCCCC
>WHYT01017766.1:390963-438665 GCA_009806455.1 Tetrax tetrax
GGGACCGGGACCCGGAGCGTCCTCCCCGGGTGGTTGCGGAGCCTTTTGAGGGGACGCCCAGTTGACGGGCGGAGTTGGCGGGACGGAGCGAGGAAAGGTTTTTAGCCCAGGCCGGCAGCCCGCGGGGAGGTTCCGCTCCGGGGGGTGGGAGCCGCCTCCCTCCCCGCCTCGGCCCCGGGGCGGCTCGGGGAGGACGGGGCGGACCGGGCCGCTTCCCCGAGCGGCTGTGACGGCCCCCACCGACCGGTGCCCCCTCCGCCTTCACACCCGGGGGCGCGGCGGGCTGGCTCCGGCCTGGTGCTCTCGACGCCTGTGCCCGTCCCCGAGCTGGAAAAGTTCGCCGCTGTGGGAACCGAGCGTTTCCCGCTCGGCGGTGTGACCGGCCGCAACGGGCGTGAACCGCCGGGGAGAGTTTGGAGCAAGCAGAAGTTATTTTCAGAGCGGGAGCTTGTGTGTAGTAGGCCTTCTCTTTTGTGATTCCCCTGCTTTGCTTTCAAAGCAACTCTGTGGAGTTTTTTTGTTTTTGTTTTTTTTTTTTAAACTTGCCGATTTGCTGGCATGAAATAAATGAAACGCGTCTCGTATCTTTTTCGGTCACAGCCTTCTTACCCGGGTTTCCTTCAAAGAGATTTGTCCCTGGAGAGTGGAAAGATGATTGCTCTAAAGGAACAGCATCGCTCAGCTGGTTTATTATTCCTGTCTCCCAGATACTTTGACTCTTGCTCCTTGTATTGCTTCCAGTATGTATTTAAGCAGCTGATGTTGGAATCAAGCCAACAAAAATAAAATTCTGAAGCAGTCTGCTTAAGAAAAGCCCCAAACGTTCTGCTGAATTAAGACACCCTCTTCCCCTGCTTACAGACGTTTACGCGAGAATTGCGGTATCTAGCTAATTAGTGGATCGGAGCCTTTTAAGAAATGGTCCCGCGGACCAAGAAAGGACAAAATCCTCTTAGCCGTGCCTCACGTGTCCGACCTGCCAGGGTCTCGAAGCTCTGCGCCGGCTGACACGACGGGAGCGGTGTCTCTGCCGGGCCTGCTGCGTTGCATCCTGGGGCTTGTAGTCGCCCTGCGCCTCGGTGCGTGCAAGGACTGGGCTGTTCACGCTGCCAGGTGAGAGCTTGTCTTCCCCTTTGCCCTGGCCTTCCCCAGTATCGGAAACAACCGGTGCTGAGCGATGCCTAACAGCTCTGGCTTGGGGATCCCGCTTGATGTTTTTGCTTTCGAAGTCAGAGCTTTGTCCTCTTAGGTACGGTTTTCCTCTAGGATTGGTAGTCTCTCTTCTTTCCTTTGCAAATAGCAAAGATGAGGGGTTATACATAATACGCTGAATTACCATGGCTATTTTTGAAAGCTTAGGCATTGCTATATCAGCCCAAACACACTGTAAATTCTTTTATCCCCGTGAAGCTAAGTTCAAATGTCGCTGTGGACGGGATCGTTGGCAGTAGGGCCAACTGTCATCATCATGGGAAGGGTTAAGAAGCTGTACTTCTCTGCTCGTTTTTTTCAGTATCTTGTGTATAGCCAATTGTGCTGCTTTTCTTCTACCCTTTGTTTTCTTGAATAAACCAAATAAACTAGGAAAGCAGGCAGAATGTGTAACACACAATGACATAGAACTTTAAAATGTCAAAAGTTGGCAAGAGATTGAATGTGTAATACCAAAGCCTGTCATTTCTTTAATGGCTGGACTTCAAATTAGATTTTTTTTTTCTTTATTTTTTTCCCCAGGTTGACACGTTTCATTAGTCATTTTGTAATCAATATCTTAAAGCATGCTACTTGTAACCAAACTTTTTGAAAGAAAATTGTGGATGATAAATGACCAAAGGGGAAAACACCGCTTAAATGTGATGGCTTGAAAAATAAAAGGGAAAGACTTGCTTTAGGAGATGTATTTCTGCACTAAAATTCAGATAGAAAATTCAGAATGTATAGCGCAGTTCATTAAATTTTCCCTGCTGATTTTAGATTAATTTGACTTAGGAAAAAAATCCAAGTTTCCACTTAAGAAATTAATATATGATGAAAATTAGCATCTCTTTTTAAAAAAATATGAAAATTCTTGACACCGATGAATATGAGGCTCCCAGTGCTGGCAGCCTTTTAGATGATGTGTGCTTCGTGAGGTAGCTATGCAGAAGAAATGCTTCTCTGGTTGAAAATATCTTTGCATTAAGTCTTTGGCTTGCTCTTGGGCACAGATTCCTAAAAAGGACTGACTGGTGCAGTGACTCCCAAACTGGGATCTGTTAGGGCACGAAGCTGGGGAAGAGGGTCCGTAAGACAGTCTTGTTTTTGCAGGGTTTGGCTGGTGGGCAGAGAAATTTCAGGGCTGCTAGTAGGCTAAAAAATCATGTGCAACATCGCCAGCTGAGTGTGTCCCTCAGGTTTTGCAAGGTGGAAACCTGCACAAAGACCGACGTTGCGTCTTCTCTGGTTGTTAATGGTTGTCCGCCCCTCTTTTCCCGAGACTGGGATTTGAAGTGCGGGTCAGTGCTCTGACCTCGTCCTCCCCTCTGCTTCGCTTGGGGAAATGCAGATGTGCGTCTTGCTGACTGCAGCGGAGATCTGCATCCAGAGCTTCACTTCAGTAGAACTGACTCGACTCGTTGACTCGACTCATCTTTTTAAACTTGCGTTCGTAATTAGGAAGTATTTTTTGCAACGGTAGGATTGGGTTGCAAAACCAGATTAGATACATAAATGAAGTTCTAGTGGGTGTTTTCTGCAGTTAAACCTCTGTATTATTAATCTTGGTTACATTCTAGTGCAGAATCAATTTTGCAATTGATATATTTGTGTTATACTTTTCATATTGTACTATGATGTTAGTGATAGGGACTAAACTTACTGGTTTTGGTTTCTAGTTTGGGTGTTTGTTTTTTTTTTCCACTGTTTTTTCATGATGCTTGTCTGTGCCAATGTCCTTATTTTATATTATCTTTTTTAGAAAAGCATGCTAAAAATGCTGTTTATTGAATTTGAGTCCACCAACTTGTCCTGCTTTTTCTGTTTCTTCTTTTAGAAATCGGCATGTTTGTCTTAAAAGGGCCTTTGCAGACTGGTAGTTGCTGATGGGATGGTGAGGTTTATGGTTTACAGATGGACTGCTGAATTAGGGAGTGTAAAGAGGCTGCTTGCTTTTCTGCTTGTAAAGGCACAGAAGACTAATTACAGAGGTATAAAAGGTCATCAGGCTCAGTCAGCTTTGAATTTGTGCAAAATGTCAGTAAATTTGGCCTGCAGAAATGTAGGCAAATCAGACAATTAGGTCAGTCTGTATCAGATGTGGCAATAACTTGTTAGTAATCAATTGCAGCATGATGAGCTTTTTCACCCTGTCTGTAATGAAGTAGACGATTTAATATGATGAGAAATGAAAATATGATAGGCCTTTTGGGGGATTTGAGAAACAGGGTATGTAGCTGGATATTTTTTTTTTCAGTCTGGAAATACGAATGGAGGAAACTATTTCTAATGTTTGGTTGTCAAGAAGGACTTAAAGAGAAAAAGAATGGTGACTCTGTTAGTTGGTACTCAAATAAAAAGGAGCTTTGTTGGTGAAGTTCACGGAGGTGCTACAGTTCTGTTTTCTGTTGATCTCGGAGGGAACTGTGATTTTTGTAATGTGCCCTTGAATGTTACGCAGTAAAGTCTGGGGTTTGTGTTGCTGTATAAAATGAAGGAAAGAACTTTCTCAAGCCATTAAATCTGGATACTGTGGTTTGCAGTAGAAGATTTCTGTACAATACTTATTTGTGAGGAACACTTGAGAAGTTGGGTTGAATTTCAGTATAAGGCAGGGACGGCGTTTCCAGACTGTGTTTTCTTTCCCAGGCTGTAAATTGGGTGTAGTGGTAAGGCCCTCTGAAAGGTGGGAGACCATGTCTCTGAGACGGTTCCCTGATTGGTGATGCCTTGCCTATGCAGTGCTCTCCTGCTTGCCATTAAAATCAGGGGTTTTTGGTACCTTGGCATCAGTGCTGGAGGTTGCTGTCCTGTGGTACAAGATTGCTCAAATGAGTAGTAATGTTAACAATAATTTCTCTCCCAGTTTCCTTCCAAATATGCTGACTTGAGGGGCCAAAGTAATGGTTTGGACCTTGCAGGGTGACTGAATTTGCCATCATAATGAAAGTACAGTAAGAGACTCTTATACTACAATTTGATGTGTAATTCTACTGTCCTGCAAGGCTCTTTAAATTGCTGTTTCAAGCTCTCTTCTTCATTGGGTATGTTAACACAGAAGTTAAAAGGGTAAGGTGTGCAACCAAAGGGGACCTCCTCTCCTCCCCCAAGGTATAGGTCTCCCCAAAGCATCTATTTCTATAATACACAAGGTATTACAGGAATTCTGCAGCTGGAGTATGTATGATATAGACAGCTTTGAGGAAAAACTGTGACTTTGTGAACGGAGACATGAGTAGCAAGTCATTCCTGCTTGAAACAACTGCGTTGGAGCGTGGGCAGTATGCTCGGTTTACGCAGAGGAAATAGGATTGTTGCCTCTGGGATGAGCTGCTCGGGTACCTGGGTTGTCTCGTACAAAACACTGCTAGGTACTTACTGGTAGACTGGAAAACCTAGCAGTGATTGGCAAGAGTTGATACTGTTGGCTGCTTCCCTCTCCAGGCTGGGGCTTCTGCTGGCCACTGCCAGCCTTTCTGCGTCTTTCACTCCTGATTATTGCAGGCCCAGTGGTTTGATCGCTGGCCACTAATAATCCTGACGACTGCATCTCCTTAAGCAAGGACCCTTTTTTTTGGTCACCTGCACCACAGGCACCGGTGAAGAAGACATTTGCCAGTTTATTCAAATGGCAAACGTGGCACAAAGGGTCTAGCTGCTTAGTAACCTGTATACATTTAATTGGCTCTTTTTGCTCCACCTCGTGAATTTTTCACGACAAGCGTTGGTTACGCTCTCTCAAATATTTTTTTTTTTTTTTTTTTTTTTTTTTCTGTGCCTGGATCAAGCACGTGAGCTGCAGACATTGTGTGTTCATTTCTTCCATCTCTGAATGTTATTTTTGGACGTGTCCCAGCCTCCCTTTCCCCACTGAACAATACCAAAGGTGTTCCACAGGGACCTTTGCTAGCCCAGCCATGGAGCACCGGCAGGCTGCTCATTAGTCTTTTATGTCGCTCCTTATCAGTTTTACCGTGAAACTCCCTATCGCTTCGGTTGCACATGTTAGAATAATTAGGCTTCCTGTTCAGCAGGTTTGTATGGCAATGATTTTGGCCTGAAAGTTCAGGGGAGGGGAAGGTTACTGTTGAATTCTATAAAATGGTAAGTGTATCTTTGGTAGTTACCTTTTTCCATTATGGGAGTGAGTTTCAAACAGTCTTGCACAAAGAGAGGCAGCAATGCCAAGCAGACTTTCACGCTACTTCTATAGGAAGTGTTTTCTCTTGCACTGGTAAATAAGTGAAAATAAATCTTAAAAATAAACCGCTTTTAAGAGGAAAAGAGAGAATGTGGTGATACTGCTATTCAGTTGGAACCAGGCTTCCCATCATTCGGAGGCTCTGGGAACACAGCGGGTATCAGACAGACTTGGAGCATTTCCCTGGCCACCCGGGTCTTCCTATGATTATGGGAAGGGAGGATGGGGTGTCTTCCAGGGACTGAGGAGTAATTTTTCTGTTCTTCCATTTCTCTCTCTCGTTTCTCAAGTTATCCTGGAGTTTGCTGCTGCTTATGACTTACCATCAAAGTGAAATGAATTTGATTTGGTCTTATTTTGTTAATTCTCTCCAGTCTTATGATTGCAATAACAGTGATTACAACTGAGAAGGCTCTGCTCAGCTCTTGCTTTGGTGTATAGTACCGGTGTCTTTTTCAGATTAAGAAAAAGTATGATTTGTTTAGTTTGTCCTGCCTGAGGTTATTTTCTCAAACATCGAGGCTAAAAAGGAAGGTAAAGCTCTTGTCAAAGTAAGAATCTGCAGTTGTGGTTTTTTTTCAGGAGTTTCATATTTGCGAGGGAGATGTTAGTATTCAGGCCCTTAACAATATGAAAAATATTAAAGGGAGAATGAGGAAAGGGAGTTTCAGTTGCTGTACCTTTTGGAGAATTAAGAGTTTGTACAACTTCACGTACCAAGTAGTTTCAATACATTATAGATAAAGTGAAACTTTTTTTTTTTAATGTATGTGAACCCGTAAGATTGCCTCTAAGGAGGCAATTTTCAGTCTTGTTTGAAGACCTCAGCTCCTATCTTCTCTTTGTGGAAATTCATTCTGAAAATCTCTGTTTAGCATTGTTTTGTAAGACCTGAAACAATTCATGTTTACCTTGAAGATATTAAACATTCAGTAGTGTTGTTGCTTTTTAAACAGAGGCATCAGTATGTGCATGTAGGAAGATCAACTGTATGGTTGTGCTGTTGTTACCTGTGGTGTTCATTAGCCATTTTTTACAGCTTAGCTGAATTAACCGATGTAATGTGTAAAATAAAATTGTTTAATGTTTTGGTGCAGAGCACAATGTTTTCCCCTTGTGTCCTTTGAAATGTTGAGGATAATTTTCAGTACTATGAAAAATAAAGTACTAGAACGCATGAAAAGAAGCAGAAAACAAACAAATGGAGAAGATACCTGGAATGTACGGTCAATAAATATCGAACCTGAAGCTAGCAGAAAATATCCTCAAAGTGCCTCAATTGCAAATAAATAAGCAAAACAAAGACAAAGCAGATGGTGTGATAGTATTGCAGTGGAGAGAAGGGCAAGTGGCTCTGCCATTTGAATATAAAAAAAAGGTTTTAAAAGGCATTCTCATTAAGCGCTGCTCACAGCTCTGCGTTCACTAATAATGTTTGAATTTTGAGATAAGTCACAAACAGCACAGTTCCAAGGATATAGGATCCATTTGCCTAAAACGTGTGAGTTGGACTTGAGAAGAATTTCTAAGTAACCTGTAGGAGAGGAAAAGTTGTTGGTTTTTCCACTCACTTTTAAAAAAATATGATTTCCAATCAAGGCCTGAATGGCAATGGTGCCTCTTCGTTTCTGGCTATTCTCTGTCTATACCTCAGTAAACTGTTGGGCACCTTCAACCGTGTTAGACAAACAGGGAAGCTTAATTAAAAAAAAACAAGTGCTAGATGGAGGAGAGACACAAATCACTGCAGCTGTCGCTGGAGGTCATCTGCGTTGCCCGTCAGCTGCCTGGTCAGCACGTGCGTTGGCTGGGCGGTCACACAGGTATCGCTCAAAGCAACGGCAGCCTCGCGCCGTTAGCGGTGAGTAAATAGGTGTCGAGAGAGGGGTCAGGAAGGCTGGCAGGACAGGAGGTGTGTGGCACAGCGAGCCATGCAGCAGCTGGCTTTTCACTGTGCAGGGGCTGAGGGAAGAGCATCAGTTGGGTGGAAGCCAATTTTTATTAGCTTTGTTGGTCACCAGACATGTGCATGGTTACACAGAGGCTCTGAGTGGGGAGGAAACAAACCTAGCAGTAATGAAGCCTGGCCAGAAAGTAAAATCTTTATCAAAAACCTTGGCCACATTGACTCCAAGCACAATTTCCCACAGCTATCTGGAAATGCTTCCTGTAGCTGTGAAGTCGCGTGTTTTTATCCAATGAAGCCGTGGTGCAAGAGCAGGATATCTGTGTGAAGTTTACCTCCAGTTGTCCAGCTTTTGAAGTGCAAATCAAGGACTATTGCAGATTCTGAACTAAGAAATTATCCATCAAGCAATACATTGAACGTGAGCATTTCTCCCTTAATTTTGTGTGCAGTGACTGCACACTACGGCACCAGAGAAATCGTTGGAGCGGTTTCTAGTTGTAATAACGCTTCAAGGATCATTTGAAGCCGTGGACGAGCAAATGACACTTGATGGTAGCTCTCTGCTTGAGAAAACCCAACACAGAGAAGCCTTTCCTGTCCCCCTGAATGAAGAGAAGGTACATGATGGAGGAGAGCTAGGGACTAACAGCGGCATGCTACAAGCGTATGACTGAAAAATTAGATCACTGTTGTGATGGAGTAGCGTGTATGTATGTTTTTGTACATATGAGGAGAAGATGGAGTTCTGAAGCATTTTCTTTTTCTGGAACCAAGTTGTAGACTTTTCTTTTTCCTCTGTTTAAAAAAAAAAACAAACCCAACAATCCGTATATTCAAGAAAGTTCAGACATGTTTGTGAAAGCATTAAAACTGAATGCAGTATTGTTCTTAATCAAGTATTTGCTAGGGTTGCTTTGACTCGCTTAGATCTGTTGGTAAAATTTAATTGGGCTGTAGATAAAACTACTGAATTTTTCTTCAAGGTTGTTTTCCTTAAAAGTGAGAGTAATATTTGAAAACACATATGTTACTATTTAAAATACTTAAAACGTAAAATAGGTGATGTGATGGGAACATCTAATACACAGACAAAGAATAACCTCATTAAAGTAGGTAGCTGTAAGAGGGTGAGCTCCCAATGTCATGTAAAGAAAATAACAGGGAGAGCTTGGTTATGCCCCTTCATCTCTGGATTCAGATTCTCTCCAAAATCAGTGTGCTATGAGGATATTTATAGCTGCAGAATTAGATGATGTTTGTCCTTCGAGAAAGCTCAAAGAATTTTCGTTTTAGTGTAAACGTAATTCAGTTGAAAAAATCCCGAGGAGAGTCTATATTCTGCTTCTCCAACCTGAACAAAGTTCCTTGCTCTTAAAAGCACCCTAGGATTGGAACTGAAGCTTGCATGTGTGCTGTGAAGGGAAAAAGGTAGCTACACAGCTAAAAAACGTCTACGGGAAAATGTGAAATGCTTCTAGAAGTTTTAAAGCCTTGTATCCGCAGCATTTCTGGGCTAACCTCGGAGCAGAATGAATTTTAGAGAGTGGTGATCTTACTACGGTTCCAGCTTGGCAAGGGAAATGTGGTTTGGAGACATGGAAGACAAAATTAATCAGAATAATAGATCTGGCCCTTGCAAGCAGATTGAGCCCAGTGAAATTAGTATCTGAAAATTAATTATAAAACCAACCTGATAATACATAACAGGACCTAAGAGGATGTTTGAAAATCTGTGAGTAACGCCAGGATTTTTCTGCAGAGGAGTTCCCAGGAGTGGAATAAGAATATCTGCTGTTGTTTTCCCATAGAATATTTGAATTGCAGTGAGCAACCCCACTGCACTCGTGTGCATATGTTTCCTGTTGCAATCAAGTGACAGTTTGGCTCAGCTTGGAAAAGCCTGAAATGTCTGAGGGCTGGATTGTACAGAATCAGCTGGGTAAAAGTTTCCTAAAGTCTTTTGGCAGTGTCTGACTTCTGTGAAATAAAATATGCTGCAGCGATTTATAGTTTGTATGTGTTTCTATTAACTGATGATTGAATTTATTCTCAGCATTAAGTTGCTTGTCTATGACAAATCCTGGAATAGCCAATTTTAATTTTTTTTTTTTTTTTTTTCATTCGACTTCCAGGCTAAATTTAATTGGCATCTCTTCAGGAGGACGAGCTAGTCTAAGGAAAGTTTCATAACTCCTTCTTTGGTATTCCTCCAGTAAGGCCTGATCCTTTTTTATCTACCCAGCTTAAAGCTTGAGGGGACGATAAAGACTCAAATCAATTGAAAGTAATTGCAACTAGATAATCAGGCATAGTTTTGTTTAATTTAGTGTTTATTTAGTGCTCTCCTGTTGAGGAAGTTTAATCAAATTCCTCGTGCTGCGGCAGACTGCAGGGAGGAATAGCAATGATCCGGGTGCTCGTTTTGAGGACTCTACTGTATGTATATGTAGTTCTGCGTTTGGGAAAGAAAAATTTTTAGTAGTTGATGCGGCAGCTGGAGTGGTTCCTCTGTGACTGGGCATGGGGACACAGAGGGCTCTCTCTTGGCTGGGTGCTTTTGGTGGGGCCAAGCTTGGCCCCACATCGATGCCCTTAAAGCATCAAGAGAGAGGAGCTCCACTTTAATTTTAAAGTCACACAGCAACATAGGTGAAACGAGTCCTTTGAATGTTAATACGGTGAATACAGTTGTGTTAGTACCACGTCCCTGCTACTTTGGAACAGCCTTTAGAAGCTCTTGGCTCGCTGCTGGTTGGTTTTACTACTTCTTCAAGTGTGCTGTGTTACTGTGCTTGTCTCTGAGGGCTGCGTTGCTGGTGCCCGATGCGATATTACACCGTGCAGAGCTGGAATCCTTAACCCCCGAGCCTGAGAGCGTGCATGCTATGGGACACCTTCATGCTGTCATCTTCAGGGAGTACGATTTGATGGGGAGAGCTGAAAAGCAAAAGTTTTGACCTTTGAATGCATGAAGCATCGCAGGGGGTTATCCTTACCCCATACGCAATTAGTTCATGTCAGTGGGAAGAAGAGTAACCCATTTCTTTGTGCCTGTTTCTTTTGTCTACCCTTCATTTCTACCTTCCCCCCCCTCTTTCAGTGTTTTAGTAGTGTGTCTTGTTTTTTTGTTTGTTTGGTTTTTTGTTGTTTTTTTTTTTTTTTTTTAATTTGTTAATAAGGCTGAATTTCTTTCAGGGTGAAAGAAAAACATGATGTAAATCAAGGTTCTGTGATTCTATTTTTGCACATCATGTGTGCTGCTGTTGGCAATCCTGGGAAGAACCATTCCTCTGTCTTAATTTTAACAACATTTTGTGAGCAAAAAATAAATCCAACAGTACTGTCGCCATTGCAAGGCTGAGACTAAGGAAATTTATTTAATCCCTAGAAATTAATGAGTATATGGCATTTCTTCTTAAAATAAAGGGCAAACAGTCATCAATCTGAATCCTTCCTTTAAGGAAGGTGAGGTGTTACTGATGCTACTTCTATGAGGCTTTCGGGAAGTAATAATTTGGTGTTCTCCAAACCTGACTGTATTGATTACTTGCACAATATCTACTTCTCTTTCCTTCTTGACTTCTATGTATGTTTTTATTTCCCAACTGCATTTTTTAATGCACTTATTATCTGTGACAGCATTCTATAGTATTTATCCATAATGCCTGTCTTTATCTTTTCCATTGACAAGGGAAATGTGGTGAAAGAACACAGTTTGTTTTGTTTGGTAAGCTTATAGCCAAAACTGTTGCTGGTGTAGAGACCCAAAACTTGTTAGCTGTTTATTTACATCTTCAATGAAAGTGTAAGTGTGTTTACAGTTTTGAATAATATTTTCTTTCCTTTAGTCCTACAGTTTTCTTTTACTCTGTAATGGACAGGACCTTTTATTCTGGCTGATGATTACCCTTGATGTTACCTGCTTCAGTTTTTGTTCAGCGATTTGAAGGGTGAGGTTCCTGTTGTTTCCGTTGCCTACAGAGCTGTATTTTCAGTGATTGACTGAAGGACAAGTTTTAGGTAACTGCAGGCTTGAGCCAGTGTTTGTAGGAATCTTGGCAATGGTCCTAAATTGTAATTAGTGTATCTATAATCTGATTCAAGGCTGCTCCCTGTAAGGACTAGTGTTTTTGTTCAAGCTTCTTTCAGATGTCTTAAATACCACTGCTTCCAATAAAAGAAAAAAAAAAAATCTGTGGCATAGTTTTCGATCTCATTATTGGGGATTTTTCCTGCTGGTAAACTGGCCTGTGTAAAACTACTCTAATTCTTCCTAAAGACAGGAAAGACGGGAGGAGAATGTTCAGCAGGGCCTGTTGTGACAGGACTAGGGGTAATAGTTTCAAAATAGAGAGAGGTAGATTTAGATTAGATATTAGGAAAAAATTTTTTACAATGAGGGTGGTGGAACACTGGAACAGGTTGCCCAGAGAGGCGGTGGATGCCCCATCCCTGGAAACATTCAATGCCAGTTTAGACGGGGCTCTGAGCAACCTGATCTGGTTGGAGATGTCCCTGCTCCTTGCAGGGGGGTTGGACTAGATGACCTTGGAAGGTCCCTTCGAACCCAAACCATTCTATAATTCTATAAATCTTTAAACTTCCTGTTCAACTTGCAGACCACATCCCTTACGTGCCCCTACACTTTATTATCCTACACGTGATTCGTTGCCTTGCTGCTCTGCTGTGGCAGTCTCCCCTTGGTTCCCTGGAAAGTTTTTCTTGTTCTTTGGGTTTTCCAGTTGTGGTACAGAGTTACCTGCTGGAAGGAGCTCTTCCAGAGAACCCAGTGTGTGGGGATTCGCCTTCATGGCAACCAGCTCTCCAGAAAGATCCTTTGTAACCTAGTTGCTGGACTAGTAGATCTATCAGTCTCTCTCTTCACTTCTGAATTTTAATATTTCTTCTCTAACTGCTATAAAATAGTCTATATATGTGTTTTCTTGAAATGTAATTACTAATTTTTATGCCAGACTAAAGCAGTTAGTGATTAATAACTTGAAGGTTCCCGTTTTGTTACCATATACTTAGTCATTTTATCTGTGTTAGTAAGGCATGATGACCTGTTTTGGTTAGTATGTCTCTGTTTTTGGAGCTGAAGGATGATAGCAGAAGCGTATCTTGGAATTTCTTGGATATGCTAGAGACAAAAAAGGGAAATAAAATGTCAAAAATGTTAGTGAGGCATGGATTCTGTTCCGTAAGATGTTAGAAGCATGTTAGACTATGAAAGTTTTAAAGTATCGCTCTTGTTTTTTAAAAACTATCTTTAGTAAGCAGTCCGTTTATATACTTCTGATCATTTAAAGACCCTATACTTTCGATCATTTTAAGACCCTTCAAGCAAGCTTGACTTTGCTCCAGGAATTCAGTAAGATGCCAGAATGTCTTACATCCATTAACAGAGGTTCTTTGCAGCCTGGCAGTGTGTATTCCTTACTGACTGAGAAAGCCACTAATTTTTTATTTTATTTCTTTTTAGATGAGTGCAACTTTGAAGGCTTCTCACTGAACAAATCCATTAAGAGAGCTGCCTAAAGGATATCTTATTTTTGCAGAACATGCAAAAAGTCAGTGTCGCTTTGCAAGCTGAGGGCTATGGTAACATACTGTTTATTTTCCCCTAAAGCAATACTGCCTTTGTCTGTTCTGCTAGCCCTTCATGCTTAGAATTTACTAATTAGTGGGAAAAGACTTTAAAGGGATTGAATATCATACTCTTTTTTTTTTTTTTGTTTAATTATTATGTTGTCTTCCATTTAAAAAAGATCCAATTTCTTCCTTAACTTACAAGATCTGATGATTCCATAGGTAGTTGTTTATGCATTTCCCCGTCTTAAGCAATGTAGATGACAAGAAAGCCGTAAGCCTCCCAAATTGTACACATAATGAGTATTCCCTGACTACTAACTAGTCCTAGTTGTCGCAAGACTCATACTTTGTTGCAAGAAGGGTGAAAATGTCAGATTCGTGACTGTGTGTCTGCTTTGTTCAGTAACAACCTCAATGGCTTTTCTAGCAGTTTTTTTTAAACTTGACTCGGTGAACGAAGAAGCGCAATTCACTTAGAGGCTGAACTTTCTGAGGTAATAATACAGGAAAAACTGTGCAGGCTTAGTAAATGGGGATGAAACCCAGGATCCATCAGAGCAAACCCAGGAGATAATACGAATGGCTAAACTGCAGGGCGTGCTTTTGGACACAGCGGATAACTGAAGGGTGGGAACGGTTTATCCTCCGTCCACAGGATGCTCCTGCTGACCTTGCTGTGTTGCACAGGCTGAGAATAGCGTGGTTTTCCCAAGCATGCGGGAGGTGATCTGGGGAAGTCTTACTGGGAGAAGAGGAGAATTAGAGCTTGCTAGACACCAGCGTGTAGTGCTGCATGCGGCCTTTTCCTTTACTTTTTTATTTCCCGCCTCTTGTAGTCCTTTACTGCAAAGATGAAGTGTGTTGGTAGCTTTTTAATATTGTGGTACAGTTACTGAGCAAAAGGAGTTCTATTTCTGTAATCTATAACAGCAAGTAGAGCTTATTAAAATTACTGCAAGGCTAGAAAATAGACTGATTTATATTTAGAGTTTATTTCGGCATAGTTAGGACTTCAGATCCTTTCTGGTGCGAACCTTTTATTCTACGTTCGAGTTGCTGTGTGCAACTAGGAGGATTGCACACGTTCCAGGGATTGCTTGTTACCTTCCCTGAAGTGTTCACCTGGCTGGTCGGTTAAAACTTGGAGTTGGTACCACAGTCGTCATCTCCTCCATGGTACCATTTTATAAATACTTGAAAAGTTGGTATAAGTTGCCTCTGTGCAGTCTTCTCTTGATTTCTGCAGAAATATCACTTGTTTTTTTTTCAGGCAGAAATATTCCAGGTGGCACTTCTTGGAGGGGCAGGGGGGAGAAAGGGCTTGCATGCTTCTTTTCAGGTAAATGGGCTCTCTTCCAACACTTGCTGCTCTGTGCTTGATTCCTGGATAATTCACCTTGCTGAGAAGGGTCCTTGTCTGCACAGTCAGCCAGAATGGCTGGTGTTCGTTAGCTGCGTGCGACTTCAAATTCAGCCTCTACTGAGAAATTTAGCTGTATTTTCACTTTTGTAACCTTAAAAAACAACTAGATGTAGAAACATGGAAATCATTAAGATTTCTTTCCAAAGCAGGGAAGCGTTACAGCATTCCTACAGGCTATTTTTGCAAATATAGGCTGGGAATCTCCTGTCACAGAAAACCTTCACTTGCGGTCTCTTGTCCTGCGGCCTGGTTGAAGCAGAGCACTGGTTTTAGGGCTGCTGCACACCGTGTCTCTGCGTGCGCTTCCTCGGAGCCCCGTGGAAATCCATGGGCTCTGCTGGGGCAGCCTGGAGGCTGTGTGGCGTCTCTGCTGCGGCAGCGCGAGTTTGGACGAAACTGAAACGGGGACCCGTGAAAGCACAGAGAAACTGGCAAAGAAAATTTTAGAATCATAGAATGGTTTGGCTTGGAAGGGACCTTCAAAGGCCATCTAGTCCAACCCCCCTGCAAGGAGCAGGGACATCTCCAACCAGATCAGGTTGCTCAGAGCCCCATCCAACCTGGCCTTGAATGTTTCCATTTTGACCTGCTTGATTGTGTTTTCTTTAAGTAGTGTGGGAGGTCGGATCCCGAATGCCGGCAGCAGTCTCCTAGTATTTCTCTGGGATTTTGAGTAGAATTGTTTCGGTTTGGAAGCAACAACTTGGAAAGGTTAAAACTGGAAATGTGAAATGGCTGTAATGTTTAGTACGGAGCTTGTGAAGTAGCAGAGGTGTGGGCAGTGAGCAGGTTGATACCAGGGTGGATAAAAAATCATGTAAAAGTCCTTTTTTAAAAACTTCATCTTCAGAATAAAACTGGCAAATTAAATTTCAACTGTAATTTCTATTTCTGGCAAGGCCTTACCTGTACATGTTAGTTTCGCTTAAACAAAACACGTTGTGTAAGTGACTTCTTAAATTAAGCAAGTCAAAAGATGGGCCTTTTTAATTGTCATTTATTGTATTCATTGTGTACACTCACTTCAAATACATAAGGCAACTGAAGGGAAGCTACCCTTGAAATTTTTTTTAGATCTCTGTTTCAGTGTCTTTACACTGGATAAAATTCGCTTTTTACATTTTTCAAAGTGTAAGTACTTTTTTTTCCATTTTTTGAGAAGCAGAAAAGCTTTTGTGTTAGTATTTGCTTTCAATTTAGGTACCAGATGCAGAGATAATATTTTATTTTTGAACAAACTGAGGACTGAGAAATCATCTGGGAGCTCAGAAAGTAGGAAAGCTTTTTCTTCTTCCTTTGTCCCTTTGAATCTGTGAACAAAATAATCAGAAAATTAGAATTATGTGCAGTAAAGCTTGAAGCACACAAAGAACTCCAGGTATCTAACTGAAGGCATCATGCAGATTAGGCATCTCACAGTCTTAGCGGTTTTTAGATACCTAATAGAATGTCTTGATATTTCAGTAAATTTGACTATTAGTGAATTGAAAAATTAGTTATGGTCACCAAATCTTAATCTCTCCATTGTAGAAGAAATTGCTCTGTTTCAAAAGCAGTCTTGTTTATGGTAAAGTTAGTTTCATTTTCTGATGCATTTTTAGGGTGACTTTTAAGACATCTTAGTGGTTTAAGTTTAGTTCCTTCCAAATGTAGCCATAGTAAAATTGACATCCTAGTACAAAACAAATCCACTGCTAATTTCTAAGACAAAAGATGTATAAGCAATGAATGTAAACATGACTATATAACACTTAGAAAAGCGTCTAAATATTTTGTAACCTGCTGGTTTGGAAAAAGATAGCAAAGTAAATGAAAAGACTGTATTTAATTGCAAATGAATCTTCGAGATATATCAACTAATAGAAGTGAGCTTCTAGAGGAAAATGACAAAAGGAATTTTAATTTAAGGTTTGCACTTTTCAATGTGCAAAGCATTTTACTGCACGACATCCTTGTCTCTCAACTGGAGAGACATGGATTTGACAGATGGACCACTCGGTGGACAAGGAGTTGGCTGGATGGCTGCACTCAAAGAGTTGTGGTCAACAGCTTGATGTCCAAGTGGAGACCGGTCATGAGTGGTGTTCCTCAGGGGTCGGTATTGGGATCGACCCTGTTTAACGTCTTAGTCAGCAACATGGACAGTGGGATAGAGTGCACCCTCAGCAAGTTCTCCAGCAACAGCAAGCTGTGTGGTGTGGTTGACACGCTGGAGAGAATGGATGCCATCCAGAGGGACCTTGACAGGCTGGAGAGGTGGGCCCATGCCAACCTCATGAAGTTCAACAATGCCAAGTGCAAGGTCCTGCGCCTGGGTCGTGGCAATCCCAGGCACAAATACAGGCTGGGCGGAGACTGGATGGAGACTGGATGGAGAGCAGCCCTGAGAAGGACGTGGGAGCGCTGGTGGATGAGAAGCTCAATGTGAGCTAACAATGTGCATTTGCAGCTCAGAAGGACAACTGCATCCTGGGCCACATCAAAAGAAGCGTGGCCAGCAGGTTGAGGGAGGTGATTCTGCCCCTCTACTCTGCCCTGGTGAGACCCCACCTAGAGTACTGTGTCCAGCTCTGGAGCCCCCAACATAAGAAGGCTGTGGACCAGTTGGAGAGGGTCCAGAGGAGGGCCAGAGGGCTGGAGCACCTCTCCTATGAGGACAGGCTGAGAGAGTTGGGGCTGTTCAGCCTGGAGAAGAGAAGGCTCTGGGGAGACCTTATAGCGGCCTTCCAGTACCTTAAGGAGGCCTACAGGAAAGATGGGGAGAAACTCTTCAGCAGGGCCTGTTGTGATAGGACTAGGGATAATAATTTTAAAATAGAAAGAAGCAGATTCAGACTAGATATTTAGAAAAAAATTTTTGCAATGAGGGTGGTGGAACACTGGAACAGGTTGCCCAGAGAGACGGTGGATGCTCCATCCCTGGAAACGTTCAAGGGGGCTCTGAGCAACCTGATCTGGTTGGAGATGTCCTTGCTTCTTGCAGGAGGGTTGGACTAGATGACCTTTGAAGGTCCCTTCCAACCCAAACTATTCTGTAATTCTAAGCCATCTGTTCTATCTTTCTTTCATTTGGACCTTAAAATTTATCTAAAAATACTGCAAAAATGGTAGTACACTTTGTTTCTTTTTTTTTTTTCTCCTCCAGTTTTTTTTCTCTACCAGTTTTGTGTACTATTAGAGTATGTTTTCAGCCATGCAAGTGAGTCAAAAAGGCATGCTGCCAAGGTGCAGACTACAACATAACTTTATCCTTCTTAAATACTGAAGAACAGATGCATAGAGGGACAGAGGTTTTTATTATTACTTGTGCTTTGCTGCAGAAAAATAACCAGTTGTTTCCAAACAAGGCCCATGATACTACTGCTACTTAGTCCTAGTCTGGGAAGCTGGACTAGAATAGAAAGTTTTCAGTTGGAAGTGACCTACAATGATGATGAGATGTATGAGCCTCAGACGTACTTCTAGTGTGGTTCTCTGTGCGTGAGAGATTTTCACCTCATTTTCCCCTGCAGATGACTTTGTGCATGGCTGGTAGTGTATTCAGATGAGATTTCTGTCCCCAGCACACGTGAACTTGAATTTCCTGCCGTTTCACATGTTGGGGGGAGAATGAAGTAACCTACAAGTAGATCCTCCCAAGCACAATTCCTGGAAACTGTGTACTGTTGTGGGTATGTTTATTTTGTACTTGTCTCCTTGCTGTGATAACCTCAACTTTTTGAGGAAGGGAGCAGACAGTTTATTTAAAAACCTGTTACAGCAAAATGTCATTTACATAAGCAACAGCAGATCACTTCATGCTACTGAACTCTGTTTTCCTTTGCAGAAACTAGGGAGAGTTTTTCTGTGATTCTGACCGAAGGATGCCTGGAGCCTAGAGCCACCTTAGCTTGTCATTTTAGAGAGACTTCTTCAGCAGAGGCAAGGCAGAAAGCAAACTCAAAATCACAAATCTCCTATCGGCTTAAAAAAAAAATTGACAAGGGCTGTACTTGCACTTTCCTTTCAGAGTGGTCAGGAGCTTAGTCCAATCTTCAGGCTCCATTTTTGTTTGAGTCCAAGGCTGTTCTGCCTTCAGGTTTTAGTGAAGTTGAAGGATAAAGAAACGTTCTTGGTGATGTGATGGGGCTTTGCAGTGTTTTTTTTTTTCACGCTGTCCTTCTCCTCCCTTCCCTCAGCTGCTCCCCTGTGTGGTTACATCCAAGCCCTAACCTTACGTTATTGAGACTTTTTTAGTTTTTGCTTGGATACTACTTGGATAGTACTCAATACCAGAAATGGGCTGCTTTAATCATAGAATCATAGAATGGTTAGAGTTGGAAGGGACCTTCAAAGGTCATCTAGTCCAACCCTCCTGCAAGAAGCAGGGACATCTCCAACCAGATCAGGTTGCTCAGAGCCTCATCCAGCCTGGCCTTGAACGTTTCCAGGGATGGGGCATCCATCACTTCTCTGGGCAACCTGTTCCAGTGTCCCATCACCCTCAGTGTAAAAGATTTTTTTTCCTAATATCTAATCCAAATCTACCTCCCTCTATTTTAAAACCATTACTCCTCGTCCTATCACAACAGGCCCTACTGAACAGCCTCTCCCCATCTTTCCTGTAGGCCCCCTTGAGGTACTGGAAGGCCGCTATCAGGTCTCCCTGGAGCCTCCTATTCTCCAGGCTGAACAGCCCCAACTCTCTCAGCCTGTCCTCACAGGAGAGGTGCTCCAGCCCTCTGATCATCTTCGTGGCCCTCCTCTGGACCTTCTCCAACTGGTCCACGTCCTCCTTACATTGGGGGCTCCAGAACTGGACACAGTACTCCAGGTGGGGTCTCACCAGGGCAGAGTAGAGGGGGAGAATCACCTCCCTCAACCTGCTGGCCACGCTTTGCATGGATATGTCTGCTGACCTCCTTTAATGACATGAAAACTTAAGTGCTTCCTCTTTCTGCAACTGGATCTAGAAGGGATAGTCATGCAGGTGGCAGTGATTCCCAAAATATTAATCTTTGATTCAGAGGTAGTCACAGACCCTCCCAATGACAACTGGAATGACAATAGCTTTCAATTTGGGTTAAATGAGGAAGCAGTTAAATACCCTTTTGTTTAGGTGGCACAATAGCCTCAGAAAGGTGTGTGTGTGTGTGTATAATTTTTTTTATTATTTTTTTTTTAATGTTTTTTTTCCTCCCTCACCTTAACAATGGTCTTGAGATCAAACACAGAGGCTTGTGCTGAACAATTAGAGCAGTGCTGGTGGTTGGCTTCAAAGTGTGAGTCCTTGACTCTGATTCCTGAACAACACAAAGCAGCGTATTAATAAATTGTGTCTTTTTATGACAGTGAATGCTTTATTACCATTGCTAAGAGAGTTTAGCAAATTTCCCTGGAAAACATTCTTTGCTACAGCAGTTTGGCTTGCAACTTGAACCTGAATACAGAAGAGGCTTGGTGATTGCAGAGACACCTTGTAGATGAGATGTCTGGAGCACCTAGCAACTTAGAGGAGCAAAGTCTAGAGGCTGTATATAGAAACAAATGGAGGAAGGGAGTGCGGTACTCCCAAAATACCGCTCCAGGCAGTGGTACATTAAAAACAACTTGTCAAGAATATGTCTGATATTGGGTGAAGTGTGAACTATTATGGCAAAGTTTCCTGCTGGTTGAGGAGGTCTTGCAGAAAGCTGTGAAGCGTGGTGCAGCATTGTTTCCATTCCTTCATAGGGTTTGTTTGAAAAATACCAGGATCATAAGCTGCTGAAATTGGAAACATGAAAGGAATTTCAGGGGCTGACAAAACCCAGGACGGACAAATATATCTTCACATGAACTTCAAAAGGTCTGTAATGCAGAGGAAGTTGTTAAGGCTGATTTTTTGACTATACGTGTAGTACAGAAGGGAAAGAGTTTGCGTGAAAGCAGAAGAGCATGGAACAAGGTAATACTGACCTCTGGTCTGAGAGGGAGAAACTGGCCTCCTCTTCCTTTTGTAAGATAGTTTTCAAGTATCTTCTATTTGAACTAAACAGTTGACCATACTAATGAGGTCTGGTTTTCCTAAATCTGTTATACTTGCCGTAAACATGCAAGTGGTGAATACCGTGACTGAATCAGCATGATTCTGGGTGTTTATATGAAAGTACAGGTCAGGACTTCTAATGGCCAGTATCTGTCCAGTTGGACTGGGTGGCTAAAAGTGGCCCCAGAATAATAAATTAAATGCTGTTAAATGATCTGGAGTCATATATCCTGATCTGTATCTAGCACTGGTGAGTTACAGGGTCGTAACAGTGAAACTTTCATGGAGACATATTTGAAAACAAAACAGCAGTCCTTTCATTTAAGAAATGATCTGGGAATTACTGGGAGCTCAGAGGCATGCAAAGAGAAATGAGATACCAAGAGTGAGATTAGACCTGTAGTCCAAATACTTCTATGGTTTTGCAGAAATTGTAGATAAGGCAGCGTTATGGTAACACAGCGTTATCACAGGAGGTGGGGTAGCAGGTATGTGACGTTGATGCTCTGGATGGAGTTGTGCTTTGGTGAGATTAGTGATGCTGTTTTGAAATCACAATGGAGAAGTACAGGTGAGCTACTGAATCGGTCATCTTTAGTGCCAGTATTGAAATTTGTGTGATAATCACTGAGCTGAGACAACTGAGCCCAAGAATATGATAAAATAAGTACTAACAGACTTACTGCCATCTGACAAGTGGTGCTAATATCTCAAGGAAGAGTTGACCTCTTCACACAACACATAAGGCACATCAGGGACTGAGCTTTGTTGTTTAACAAGCTGCTTGGATGTGTTTCATATCATGCTAAGAGTTATTGTTAGTGTTATCTTTGGCACAGGAAGGAAAATGTGGGCAACTGTTCCATTGCAAGTCTGTCATCAGAGCCAGTAGGAACCAGTTGTGGTTTCATGGGGAGGTTTGTGTCAGCACTGTACAGCTGAGAGCCTGGACAGTGGATGAAGGTGATCTCCTCCAGCCTCTGTGACTTTCAGTGATTTCTGCAGAACAGGAAAGCCATCGCCCACCATAGAAGTTACAGGGCACCTGAAATGGCAGTTGAGCCCAATACAGTGTTAACAGATTGGTTTATTGGTGGAATTTTGGTGGGGTTTTTTTGTTTGTTTGTGGTGGGTTTTTTTTGTAAAACTGTGTGTGCCTGCATGCAGAACACAGTAGAAAAGTGTAAGAGATGGTGTGTGGAAGCAGAGAGACCGTATGAGGTGAGAGAGATCTTGTTGAGCAGGCTGCTATCTGGAAAGAGATTTCAGGTTGGAGGTTTTTGCGTGACTGATTTCCTACAAGGGTAGAATTTTCTTGCGGTTTCAGCTCTATCAGTTCCTCCCGAGAGAAATAACATACCTAAGCTCTAAATATTTTCTAGGTATTTGAGCTGAAAGTGGATGAAACTGAGAAATGCAAATTCAGTTCTCACTGGAAGGTCACTTAATATTTCTGAAAGGGAACCAAGTTTGTATACTTTCTTTAAGGCACTTTAAGCATGTTTTTAACAACAGGTGAGAAATCCAACAGGTTAGCTGCTAGGCACAAAATGCAATTGTATTTATAATACGGTGGTAAGGCTGTGTAAGTGGGCATACATCTTGCCTTATGAGTGGCTGCATAAATCTGTTATGCCTCATGAATCTCATCAAGAGGCCATTTTCTTGACATCTCCTAGATTCATAGTTTGCCTGCCAGCCATTTTAGGAGGTTCTTGGGAGGAGAACTGCTTTAGTGGCAGGGGACGTGAAGGCCAAACAAGCTTTAATGCTGTCTGCAGTACCTTCCCTTGTCGATCAGCTTCTGAATCCCTGCAGAAGTAGAAGTGGCCTGTTTCTTCTTCCTCCTTCATCTTCCTCATCCCCTTTTGCTACTGCCTTTCAGAAACTGTGCAACTTCTCAAATGACTTTCACATTCACATAGCACAGCACCGTAATTGAGCTCAGCCACCTAACGTGGGGGACGGGAGCTCTTCTTGTATAACTCGGCTCTAATGAGGTTTTTAGTGCCAGGACACAGAACAGAAGTAAGTAAATCCACTTGTTTAACCTAGGAAAAATTACTGACCTGTAGCACAGCTGTGTTCATGTACCAGGAACATGCTTAATCAAGTGCAGCTCTGCAATAGGAAGCAAATCGTTCGTCTTGTGGCTTCAGCAGATGCTGCCCATGGACGTTTCTGCACAGCCTGGGAAGAACCCTCAAGAAGAGAGTGGAAGAGGTAATGCTTTAGGAGGTGGACATCAAAAGATGGGGCTTTCCAGCACTACACATCTTGCTGAAGATTACTTGGCCTGTAACATGGAATTTAGCCCCAATGTTTCCAGACAAAGATCTGGTTTAGCCCAGCATCCTGTCTCTAATAATGGCCGGTAGTAATGTGTTAGGAAAAAGTGTTAGGAAAGACAACGATCCCTCCTAGCTTTTGGCAGGCTGCAGTTCAAGGACTTTTGAGTGAGAAAGTCATGTCTGCACCTTTGTTTAACAGTCCTTGACAGACTTTGTTTTATGAATACATCTAATCGTGCGTTAATCTGTTTTAAATTTTTTGCCTTCACAACATCCTGTGACAATGGGTTCTGCAATTAATGGTAGTGTGGAAAAAGTACCTTCTTTTCCTCTTGCTTTTAAACAAGCTGCCTGATAAACTTCATTTTATACTGCTGAATTCATTTATTCCAAGTCATGGTTTCCTATTTGCTTTCTTTTTGATACCATTAATGGTTTTATGTCTGTCATCTCATCCATCTTCCCCTCTAATCTTAAAACATTTGTTTGTTTAGCTCTCCTTAGGCTAAAGCTGCTGCAGATCTCCCATCGTTGTCACTCTTCTTTGAGCCTTTTCTCATTCTGCTATATCCTTCTCCAAGGACAGTTTCTCAGAGCAGCAGCTCTAGGCCGCACCGAGGATTCGCGGTGGCACAGTGGCATTCCCTGTTGTGTCCAGTATCCTTGACCTGCTCACTCCCAACATTCCCTTTGCTCTCCCAGCCGGCACTGGGCTTTGCTGTCTGTGAGTGACTGGTTCCTCATTTTAATTAAACTGTGGTGGCTCCAGGGTTTCCATTCACTATATTGGCTATTACTTTGTCTTGTGTGTGTGTATAAATACCTGACAAATCTATCTGTGGCTTATCACAGTTAGTTCTCCTGATTCTGTAATCACCAAGAAACTTTATCATCTTGCTGCTTGCTCCATTTTCCACAGAAATATTGAATATATTGAGTAACACAAATGCAAAACCAGAGCTATTGTGAAAACTGGTTATTTATTCCTGTGCTGTTTCTTCTCATCCAGCCTGTTGTTAATTTGCAGGAGGACCTTTCATCTTACCCATGACAGTTCAATTTCTTTAAAAGCCTGTGGTGGGGGACATTGTCAAAGGTTTGTTAGAGATCCAAGCACATGCTATATATCATACATACTACACTTATCCACATATGTCATGGGAAGTTTGTTGTAAAAGAGGTCATGCCAGATGGCACTCCACCAGTATATCATATTTATTTACATACCTGCTAATTCTGTTCTTACAGTTTCTAACAATTTTCTCAGTTGGTAGGGGTCAGCCTGTAGCTACCAGCCTGTTGTTCCCTGGAGCCCTTTTATTGAAATTGGCAGCACACCCTCAGCTTTTTATATCTTGTTTGTTAAGTTTGTCGTAGAGGGAAGCTAGGCAGCACGGTTAATATTCAGTAGTTGTATGTTACGTTGGAGCGCCTTTAAAATTCCTAGGTAAATAGCATCTAATTCTGGTAGCCTGCTATTGGTCCTAAAGCCTGATCTAATTATCCTATGTTTTTGACAGCCTTCTTGTGCCTGTATTGTCTTCTTGCTCCCTTACCCACCTTGCATTTTCCTCAGTTTCAGGAGAGCGGTGGACACCTTGTCTCCTGCCTCAGTCCTGGTTTATGCTGGCTTAAGCAGGTCTAGAAGCCATGGCGATCATTATGCGTATATGCATTGACTTTTACTGCATGAATTATTTGTGTAGTTGAATGTAGTTGTTCCCAGTCCTTATCACTCAGAACAAATCTCATTTTCAATTAAAATAAATTTAAATGGATGAGCTTTTTCAAGGTTTTGCATAGGTAATGGAGTTATTCAGTATATGAATGTGTACTGTTCTTTTTTTGGGTTATATTCATAACACGATTTTAATGCAACCCTTTGGATATAAAAGACATTCATAGAACTTTGGAGCAGAGTGGAAGGGAAGATGTTTATTCTTCAGAAGAGTTAATGTACATGTTGATTTTGAAGCAGTTCAAAATTCAGTGTTTCATGTTCGTTCCTGCCGTTGATCTTCAATATTTGTAACAAAAATCCTCAATTGTGTGCAAGCTCTATTTTCAGTGTGGGTCAGACCTATGTTCCCATGTTTCTAGTGGCTTTCTGGCTGTTTTTCTCGTTTTTGGTCCTTGGGAAGAAAGATGTAATTCATTGTTCTAGTCTCAGAATACCAGAGGTGAGACAGCAGTGTTGTTTTCTTCCTCTCTAACCTGCTTAATTTTCCCCTTTCTCCTGTCTTTTTGTATATGGATTATTTTTTTTTTTATTATTATTCTGCTTCAGTTTGTGCGTGTCTGTCTCCCACAGTTTTCCTTAATTGCTTTTTGCTCTGACTGTGCAGGATCCTGGCTTGCGTGTGTGAGGTTTGCGCAACCATTTTTATCTCGTTTCTGCCTTTTTCAATGCCTTCTGAATCAACTTCCCTCCCTTGAATCAATTGAGATAATGTGGCGTGGTGTTGCTTAGCAATGCTGGGAAGCCGATACCGCCTGGGTGATGCGTGTGCTGTAACCACGCTGAGCAAAAGAGACTCTCTGTCCTCTGTGGTCCATGCAGAGAAGAAATCTTGCATTTTCTAACATTTTCGGCATTCTTACCTTTATGTGTTTATTTTTTTTTCCCTTTAATGTTGCTGAATAACAGTTTTATAGACTTACAGATGTTTCTTCTTCCTGGTATAGGCAAGTGTAAAAAAAACTTCATAGCATGTAGAATCAAAATATAGTTGGGATGTTGATCTTTAAAGAGCTGGCTATCTAATTAACTGTCTTGAGATAGGTATGTTTTCTCCTCCACGTACCAAGCAAAGCTGTTGTGGAGGCAGAGCTGAGCTCTGTAGGATGTTTCAGTCCTGCGAAATAGCACACAGACTGGCAGCCAATCTAGTGTGCATGGCAGAGGATTAAAACCCAGGATGAATTTGATACCGTCAGTCATGTAAGAATATAGAATAAGTTACTTTGGCACCAGATGTAAAGGTGTTAATGGAAGTTATTAGCTCTGGCATATTTATTTAAAATTGTTGATGCTTACATTCAAATGTCTAAATTTTCAGCTGTGGACAGATTTTAGTCTCGTTTAAATGGCAAAAGAACGAAAGGGTATTTTTTCCAGCTTTCTTGTTTTGCTGTGTTTTCCAAAGCCAAGGGAGTATACGTTAAAAAAAAAAAATCTGCTAGTTTCCTTCTCTCCATTATGTTCTTTTTAAAAGAAGCACTAGAAAAATTACATATAGGTGAGTTAGATATCTTTGAGCCGCAGTTTCACCAGGTGGTTGCTGTTGTTCTTCACACAATATCAAACAGGGTGGGATAGCCCCATCTGTAAGTCATGGGGTAGGGTAAATATGAAGGTGGTATTTTCCCCTTTTAAACCAGAGTGCAAACCTAAGTTCTTTCTTACAATCCTGGAGTGTTCCCTTTTGAAGGAGTTGCAGATCTTGCTATCTTTTCTTTCTTTGATGGCTATTATATTATATGAAGCTGTATGAGAGGAGTGAAAACATCACCTTTTTCCTTTTTTTTTTCTTTTTTTTTTTTCTTTTCTTTTTTTTTCCCTTTATTGCACGAAATGCACACAGGAATGTTTGTGCATGGTGATGGTGAAGAGATGCTGGCCCCTCTTCAGTGCTGTTTATTAGAGCTGTAAAGGATTTCTTACCAGGTATCAGGTTGTTAAGCGGTGGGTCTCTAATCAGTTATTCCTGCCTCTCTTAACTGGTGGTTTTCATAACTGATAAATCCATTTCCAGTGGCCTGCTAGTTGATTCGTTTCTGGTTTAGACCATTTAAGCTGTAGTATGCACTCACTTATCCTTGTCTATAAGTAAACAAAGCATCAAGCTGGTGAGGGGATTTATAGCAGGTTCATTGCCATGGTTTCAGACAGCCTTACGTAGCCTAAAAATAGACACAGGAAAGAATATTCTCTTCCCTTCTCTCCCTCTCCCAGCTCTCTAACTAATTGGAATTTCCTTTTTTGTGTGTCTGTTTTTGCTGTTATGGATTTACTGACTGACAGTCAAGTAGATTTGTTTGACGTTTTGTTTGAAAGAGGAAAGTTCATCGTAGTATCTTGATACGTTGGGGAGTGACTTCCCTGCTTGTGTGCCAAGGCTGTTACCTCCTGCTCCCGTCTCTGACACTTGAGTAATGCTGCTCTGGTAGACTGTGGCTTACTACAAGCCGGTGCAATAGTCCAAGTTGTGTAAGGGACCGTCCTGGGGATAGCTTTGAAAATGATAACCTTGACGTTGCCTTGTGCTCAGCAGGGGAAACATACAGAGTACATAATGATGTGCCTTTAGCAGCCTGCGCTGCTGCCAGAACAGATTTCTCTTCCAGAGTCAGGCTGGCTGCTTTAATGAGTGAGTAACTCCGTCCTGCAACCCCACAACTAGGATGTTGCAAACCGATGAAGGATCATGGCTGTAACTGCAGTGGAAGACGTTTTAAAACTACTGCTTTGTGTACAGTGGTGCTTGGGCTAGCGGAGGCAAACCGGGTGACCACTGCTTCCCCTTTCTCGGTGTCCTCGCTGAGACAGCATGACAGCTACACAGCCTTGGCTGGCTTGCTTAAAGCTTGCTTGGGCTGCGCTGCCTCCTGGTTCCAGTGCTGTTTGTCCCTGTACGTCAGAGAAATGGAGGTGGAAGGCTGATTGGCGGTTAACGCGGTCTCTCCTGATATGGAATGACTAAACTAAGTTTAGCTTTGGGTTGGGCAGCTGAATTCCACCCCCACTTCAACAGAGGTGTTGACTGTTTCTGTTAGCAGGAGTCCCAGATGCTTTTAGATCTCTCCTCTCCAGACAGGAAGGGCATGGATTGGAATCACACTGATGCCTTGGATTTCCTGCATTGCTTCCTGTTGAAGCGATGGGCCAAAAGTTGAGGGGAGAATACTGTGTTACAGGCTCTGTGTTCAGCATACAATTCCTGAGGTTCGCAGCGTGCCTGTTTATGTTGGAAAGTAAGTAAATAGCCCCACGTAGACTTAACCACCTCATATCTTTTAGCGACAAGTTTTGGAACAAAGGGAGGGCGTTCTGGGTTGAATGGCAAAGCAGCAAAATTCCTGTGTGGTCTCTTAGCAGTCAAACAAGGTGTTGGTTCTGCCGATCCATTTTTCATGACCAAGGCTTTGATTGCCCAAGAGAAGCTGCGGTAAGGCTATTGATTTGTACATGTTGCTACTGGTACCAAGCCTTTTCTTTCTTCCTGCTGCTGCTTTTGTGGTCAGGGTGCCCTAACCTTTCTCTGTGGGGACTAAATGGAGAAGGGCTGATGTGATGTCAGGTTGCAAATATGTTGGTGAATGGCTGCAGAGAATTGCTATTTCCTTCACTTTTTGGCTTATTTACTGGTTGTAAATACTTCCAAATTTTCCCTTTTTTTCTGAACTGATCAAAGTTGTGGCTTCTTTTTCCATATATCATATTGGACAAAATTTGTATATTTAGGAAGAAGGTGGTACAGGATAGATAGGGCTGTGGATAGGACAACTTAAGGGAGGACTGCTGTTCAGAGGAGATCAAACCTTACCCAGGAGTGTGTGTGCATGTAGGGGTAGAAAGGTCAGATACAGTTGACTTTTTGATGTTTTGCTATGAAGTCTTTTCTGTTGCTTGCATGTTGCATTGCATTTAGTAGCTGCAATATGTGCCTACGCTTTCCTGCTTCTCTCTGTGATATTCTGGAGTATTTATGTACCTGACTTTGGCAGCTGGAGAGCAGGAGAAAAGCAGCCCCCAAGTACGGATGAGGGAAAGGTGCCTTCTCAGCCATCCACAGAGGCAGGGACTTGCCTTGGCCTGTTCATCACCAGGATAGGGCAGAGCATTTGGGACAGCAGGGGCATGAGTGAGTCAGGGTGGCTGCTTTGTTGCTGTTCTGAAGAAGTGTTCTGTTCCTCTTGGAGCAGAGGTGAGTTTGCCATCCTTTTGGAGGATGCACACTGGGATTTCCACAAAATACAGGGCTTCCTGGCTATAAAGGGTAGCAATGCAGTGTTTTCACATTTAGTAATTTCTCAATTTCCCAATCCAAACTGAAGCTGAAGGAGTTCCTCGAGGCCCCCGGGGTGAGAGGATGACTACCATCTGTGTTTGGTCTCCCTGGGGAGAGGTGCAGACTGCTTCATGCAGGCCAGCCCAGATTGCAGACCCAGGCCATGTTAGTGACCCTGTGAAAATACAATCCTGTCTCATGCTAGAGGGGAAAATTTTTCCATACCTGGCAAATGTTTACATATTCTTTAAGTGAACCTTCCTTCTGCTGTGGTGATTTAAACCCTGGGAAATATGCTGTGCATGAGTTTACATAAAATAAATCAACCTGCATAATATTACATCAACACACAGTAGTTGCTCATCTCTTTCCCCTCTGATCTGTCCAACACTTGGCGTTTCAAACGCTGTTATTTTACATCCATTTATGCTCCCTCCAACCCTTCCAGCCACTTCATTCCTCTGCTCACTGCGCAGCAGCGCGCTCCCCATGGGAATGCTTCCGTGTGTCCATGCTGAAATATGCCCAGAGCTTTGTGTGAGTGCTCATCTCCTCTGTTGAAAGATGCAGAGATGCTCTGTGTCTGTGTCTGGGGGTGGGGGTGGCAAATGGCTAGAAGCAGAGATTGGGGGTATATAGATTGAGGAGCTCTCGAATTGCCGTGTGCAACTACAGGAGCTGAGAAGTTGGGGGCGAGGTGAAAGCAAGGCCAAAAGCAGCAAATTGTATGCTGTTTGTTTTGTCTGGATAATGAGTGTTATTAGAAGGCAGATGGTTCACTTGTAAACCTTGTAGGAATTGGAGTATTCATATTCAGGAAGGATGAAAATGAAGATACTGTTTCCTGGACTCTCAAGGTTGTGCTAGTCATGTTATTTGCTTTTTTTAATGCTCACTCAAGAATTCAAAGCATCTGAACACTTTAGATATAATTATACATAAGAGTCTATTTAAATAACATGGTTAATGTTGCAAAACAAAAGTCCATAGTGAAGAGCTGTAATTCTCCTTTTTGTGACTTATGACACAATCTTTAATTATTTAGTTATGTTTTTCTCCCTTTCACAACCTCCATCTTGTTTGTTGGGTATGGTAGTTCTCCTACAGCAATGCACTGTTGTGTATTATGTTGTCTGTGAGAAAGGTCTAATTTATTGCCTCTTGCAGATGTTGGAAGAGGAGAGTGGCTGAAGGGAGCTGATAGCCTCCTGCCTTTGAGGAGCTGGATTCAATTCTTTAGAGTTCCATGTGTTGTTAGAAGTGGCTTAAACACCCAGAAAATAGCTAAACTCGTGATAAAAGTTGAGATCCATGAGCTAATTTTCAGAAAATCTCATGCTCCTGGATGCAGCCTGTAGTGAAATAGTCTGTAATCACGGGTGAAGAAAGCTGCGGGATGCGAAATACTTGAAGAGTGAGTTGCCCTGAAGAGTCTCAGTTTCAGTGGGTTTGCTTTGGACTTCAGTCTGTTTGACCTGGATCAATAAATGGATTTAGACTCCAAACTCCCAGTGGAGTCAATATCTATGTGTCTTGAGGAACTTGGTTTTCCGTCTGTAATTCCGCATATAGGAAGTAAGGATAACGTGATGCCACCTCCTCTCACAAGTGCATTGTGAAGTGAGAGGAAGGACTTTTTGAGAGAGGAGATCAGCCTGCCATACAGAAAGCACAGGAAGATAGTTAACTCTCTCTTAACAGCAGAGTACAAGTAGTTAATAAGCCTTAAGGGTAGAACAGGGTAGAGAAAATAAATCCTGAGTGCCTTCCCCGTAAGTAACTGGGTGTGCTCCCTTGTGTGGTGAAGGAGGCAGAGTGGTCTTTGGCAGGACCAAGAAGGGAAATCGGTGAAATGTTGGGGCGTGTAAGAATAGGAAGCGGCAATTTTGCAGTTTGATTCATATGCTTTAACACAATTCCTATTTCTTAACTTTTCCTGTAAGGTGCGTGATTTTCTCTTATTTAAAGAAAAAAATGAAAATCTTTTCTGTTTGAAAAAGGAAGCTCCTATAGCAGCTGTAAAATTTACACTCTTGCTGGCGATTTCTGGCACTAGAGCGAGTGCCGTGCGTGGCGGTGGCGGCAGACGGTCATGCTCCTCCGTGCAGCTCTCCATGACGAGAGAGGCAGGCCTTTGCGTTGCTGTGCACGTGCAGGACGGGACTGCTGACTTCAGGTCCCAGCTCTGGAAGGAAATGGAATTAGTCCTGGGTCAAAGAGCACTTTTGACTCTCTGTCTCGTTTGCTTTGCCCTTCCTGACAATCCTTTTGCGCTTTTGGGGGCCTGGCTCCAGTTCTTGGCTTCTTACTCTCTTGTCTTTAACCTGCTGTTTCTCCTCCCTTCCAGACTCTTTGTCAGAGACCTTGCCTGTCCCGGCCCCTTTTCCCCATCCCTGTCCAGTTTTTTCTCTTGCATGCAGTCTCCTTTTTCCCTTTTCGTCCCTTGTTTTCTGTGCTGCCTGGGGATCCCTGGCTCCCTTCCCTGCCCGTTTCGCTCTCTCCCCTTCCTGTTTTAGGCCCAGGTCCAGTCTGCTCCTTCACCTCCCTCGGGTCTGGCACCCATCCCCGCTGCGCTCCAGAAGCACGCCTTCTGCTTCCTTGCTGCCTGGCTGCTGGCAGCCTCGCCGTGGCCAGCGCAGGAAAGATGGGCTCCCTCCTCTCCTCTCTTCTCCAGGGCCTGGACCTGCTCCAGTTTGGGCAGCCATGGAAATGAAAGGCGTCTGGGGCTTCTCTGTTCCCAGGCTGGCGTGCGCTCGCCCGCTCTGCGGGAAGACGTTGGGTTGCCATTGGGAAAGTGTGCTAAATTCACACGTGCTCAGCAAGGAAAAGCTCCTGGGAGATACTAGTTATTTACTCGTTAGAGGTCTTTGCTTGCCACGGGTAAGCTGTATACTACTACCGGATACGGGTATAAAAGCTGCTTTCCGTGTTCAGCGTAATCTAAAGTTACTTGAGACTCAGGAGCCAAGAAGGGAATATGAGGAGCATAGGATGTTCTCCAAGGGAAGAGCAATCCAATACCCGGTCTCCCTGTTTGCCTGGCGCAGCGGTGCGCTTTGCCCTGCTGCTTTATTGGGAGCCTTGTATTTAGCGAGAGGACCTGTCAAAAATCTTTCAGGCAACATTCACTTTGAGTGGTTTGAAACGTATTATTTACCATGTCCCTCTTTCTGCTTGATCTTTCGCTGACAACTTCTACTGCTTGATGTCTTAATTTTAAAGAAGGAGCTGAGTCTTATGCCTCTTCATCCTGCTGGGATTGTAGAAACTGCTTCAGAGTGTTACTTCCAATTGATATTTTGAGGAGATCGATGCAGACCGGTTGGGTGCTTTGGCAGAATTTCTGCTTTCTCTCCTTGCAAACGCTGCAAGAAAGAGGGCAGAAGAGGAGAACTGGTGCTTCCCACTGTCCCCTTCAGTAGTAAAAAGTACAGATTTCACAGATAATGCTTTTTCACACTTCTGAGCAGGTGAGTAATTAGTTTTGAAATGTAACAGAAGCCACAGGGATGTAATCTGCACTGAAACAGGTTTGTTAATGAAGGGATGATGGGGTGGTTGAGCAGGCAGGCTTTTCTGGGTACAGCTTTTAGAGCTTGCAGTAATAGTGCTGTGCTTTGGAGTAACTTATGCCAGATTTCATTGTCAAGTAAGTTATGATGGGAAAAGCAGTTTATTCTGCAGACATAACAGCAGCTAATAGAGCTTTTCTGGTATAAATCTGTCTTGTATGAAAACGAACCCTAGTCTGTCTTCATGCAGCAAATATAATGCTTATATTTTAGCCAGCCATAAAATGAGGACTTACCTGTGGCAGCAGTATATCTGTATCTCTGTCTCAGAGTATCTCTGTGAGGTAGCTGTTCAGAGAATAAAAGCAGTGCTATCAATTATCTAAGGACAGAGAGGTATCTTGAAAGATCGGGAGAGCTGTCATCAGGCAAACAGGGGCAGACTGTCTAGACCGTGCTGTTCAGCACAGGTGGAGTTTCTCCAGGGATTTAGTGGCTCAAGTATTCGGACAAAGAGAAATGAGATAGAAACTTAAGCGAGTTTGAAAGTTTTGCTCTAATTTTAAAAATAATTTTTGAAGGAAGAATAAAGACATCATTTTAAAACACTACAGGATATTTGAATCTGGATATTATACAATCACACCTCATGACTCGTTATAGCTCCGCTGGAATGCCAAGGAGTCTATGCGGTTTTCTAAACAGCAGTACGTAAAGCAGTGTTGTTTTTTTTTCTTGATGGTACGAGCATTTCTTACTGGAAACCGTGTCATTGCCAACTGTGATATTTCTTTAGTCAAGCATAATAAAGGCTTCTAGTGAAAGACTTAATTAAAAAAAAAAAATCATTGTATAGTCAATTATATAAGTGTGTAAAACTGCTCGATAAAAAGTCTCTTTTGGGAACAGATGTTTGAATATTTTAAATCTGCAGGATTTTTTTTTCTGTTTTTATAGTGGGTTGTATGCTGAGCATACAACTGTGACCATAAATACGTTTTTCCTGGTGGAAGACCTATGTAATAATTTTGTGGGAGTCTGATCACAAGCTTTGGGCAGAAAGGAAAGCAGGCAAGGCCGTTATGGTTTCAATTTAACATGTTTGGATAGGCGTTCTCCCCCGGGTGCATAATGCTGAACACTGATGTCGTCGTCCTCTGCGGTTTTGAGCCGCTGGGTACCCCTTTTGTGCAGTGCAGTGTGCACGGTGGCAAGCTCACGAGCTTCTGCTCCGTACTCGTGCAACACACACCATCAACACAATAAATCATAACTGATTTCTCACCAGGAGAGAGAAGGGGGTCTTGGCATGGTGACTGCTGCATTTTGGTCTTCTGCGAGGGGTCCGCGTGCTCAAGGAAGGGAGAAGCCCCTCTGAAGGGCCACTGGGCACCCGAATTAGGCTCTGGTGCCTGACAGCTCTCTGGAGGAGCCAGCCTGCATTTAGGCCTTGTAAATACCTCTACTATATACTCATACTTGGTTCGGAGCAATAGTATTTCCCCCAAGCTGTTTTCTTTCTCAAAAAAGAAAGGACTGTATCAGATTTTCCCGCAACTGCTGAACAGTAGTATTAATGTAGCGTGTTATTTATTCTTTTGGCATGTTTTTATTTCATAGAAAAGGTCTATGTTGTGCTTGAGGCTGGAAATCAGTTGCTGGATCCTTTTCAGAATTCTGTTAAATCTGGAAGGAAATCAGATTACTTTCTTCTACTATAAGCACATTCGGCTTGGCTTTCGCGTGAGGTGTTGTATGGGTGAATGAGCCCAGAGCACTCCAGCTGGTGCAGCAGCTTTATTTATGCAGAGTGATGGCATGAAAGGGTTTTGGAAAATGCTTTTAATGGCTTAAAGAGTGATTTGTACTATTATTGAACTCCTAAACTACTTTAAGTTCTTACCTACTTTGCTTGTGTTTTCCAGTGACAAATTGTGGGCTCAGGTTATGACCCAGTTGATCAAGAAACTCTGTGCTGGCTGGAAACAGAAGAAAGAGAGGTTTTCTTTCTGTCCATAATGTGAAACAGCTTTTTGCCCATGTGATGATGCTTTTATATCTCAACTTTAAAATGCTTTAGGTCTTCGTAAAGTGATAAAGTGCTTTGTCACTTCTGTAACATGTTTTATCATAGGTAGAGGGCTAGCTGGGTGACTTCAACATGTATTTCATGCACCCTTCACTCCTAATTTTTTTTTTTTATCCAGGAATTTTATTTTAAATTGCATTTTGTCACTTGTGCAAGCTTGCTAAGTTTTACTTTTTCATAGGTGTTAGTAACAGAATTGGCACAAACAGGTTATGCAAGATGGAAGGAGTGTCAATGAAATTGAATATAAGTATATGATACCAGTAGCTTGCGAATTCTTCCTAAGCATAATTTCTTAGGCAGGAAGTTTTGACAACAGTTTGAAAAACATCTCAGAAAGCAGTTTGTGAGTTTCACAGTAAAGAAGAAATATCCTCCTCCAGCCTTGAGATAAAGCAGAAATTTTATAGAAAAGATGTGATCTGTTCAATGAGAAAAGTAAAGTGGCAGGAAATTATTTTCAAAGAAAAACACTGTGTTGAACTTCACGTACAATTAAGTTATAAACACATACATGGTAGTTAAATGGTGTTACAATAAATGCAAAGCAAGTGGTCAATATTTAATTCAAATTTTAATGTGTCTAATAACAAATGGGGCGTTTGTGTAGAAGTGTCTCCCTCTGGGCTACTAAGGGATTCATGGCTCCAGGAGCTCCCCATTTTTGCTGAGACTGTGCCTTTGGGTTTGAAGGGAAAACACAGTTGTTGGGAGCACGTAACTAACTGAGCAATTGGAGCTAATTATCCTCTTGGCTTAGCAGATGAGACACTAATTTTCCTTCCAGGTATGGCCAGAATGACCTGTTTGTGCAGTGCCTTCAAGTCGGCTGATTTAAAACCTGAAGAGAAAACTTTAGGCTGTGTTGGTTTGAACAGGATATTGGCATTCCTGATTCAAGTAAATAGCGTTGATCACGGTACAAGGATACCATGAAGGGGTAGTGAAGAATAAATAGGGAAGACAAATCCCTAGAGGTTGGGCAATGGTCACAACCAGTCCCGAGAGTAAAATCTATGAAGAGGCTTCTGAGGGGTTCCTTTGAGAGGGTGAGGATTTGAGGGCTTCACTTACTTAATTACTCACTTGCCTATATACGATGGCTTTGCTTGCTTGTGTGAGATGCAGGGAGGAAAAATAAATATTCCTTGCTTGCAATAGGTTTCTAATGCAAGGTTGTCTGGAAAACATAGCACACAGCGAATCAGTATGTTTACTATCTTGTTTAATATCACTGGCAGTCATCAAAAGTAATTTTAATTTTGTGGGTTTGAAAAAAAGTTGTTGACTAGATTGGCTTGATTTGCAGAACAATCTGTATTTATGCTTAAGGGATGAGGTTTTTCACAGAGGCAATTGCAAAAGCATACAGAAATCTATTACTGCACTTGTTGATAGATCTACTGACAGGTGTGTGGTTGAGGAAAAAAGATAGTACACATCAGATTTGTGTGGGATGGGACTGCTCTTTGCTGACATCTGGCAGAAGATTTGGAATCTGGGACAGCTGCTAGCGGCACAGAATTGCAAACAGCTTTAGGACCTGAATGCAATGAAGATAAATGAGCTCCAGTTGGAAGCTGAATGGCCCTAAAGGTAGAAGCAGTAATGAATGCGACCACTCTGAATGCTGTACAGCGAGGCTGGCAAGAGGTGGGTTTTTGTCCTGTATATCCATAAATGTTTATTATTCTGGATTGCAGGCTACATTATTGGTGAGTTTGTAAAGCTATGTGTTACTGTTTAGGTCCCCGAATTTGACATTGGTTTCCTGTTCTAGGTAGGTTGGTATTAACAACTAAGTGTACCGAATTCTTCTTACAAATCTGAGTACGTTGCAGCGGGGGAGGTTTAGGTTGGATATTAGGAAACACTTCTTCACTGAAAGAGTGGTCAGGCACTGGAACAGGCTGCCCAAGGAAGTGGTGGAGTCACATCCCTGGAGGTTTTCAAAGAACGTGTAGATGTGGCACTTCAGGACATGGTTTAGTGGGGATGGTGGTGTTAAGTCGATGGTTGGACTTGATGATCTTGGAGGTCTTTTCCATCCTTAAAGATTCTATGATTTTATGATCATACCATAGAAACTGAGTCAAGGGATAAGACAGCATGATTTAGAGGTTTTTGGAGTCTGACCAAGATGGGCAGCTTTGTCATCTATCTTTGTTTTCATGACAGATGATCAGTTTTATTATATTGTGGATATTCTGCCTTAATTGAGGGCATTTCTTATTGCTGTAAATTTTAGGAAATCTGCCTAATGCGGAAGTACCTGGTACTTACGTAAAGTAGACAGCCATGGTGGTTTTTTGGGCAGGCAGATTTTGCAAAGTTAATTTTCTGTGTCTTTAGGGACAGGAAAAAGAAAAAATAAATATCTCTTTATAAATTAAGCCCAGTTAAGGAGCTCCTCCTCCATCCTGTTCTCCATTGACTGTACAGGGCACTAGACATGAGGCTCTAATGCTCGTCTTCTTGACCATACCTCGCCTAGAGCCTCCCTACTTCTGACTTAATGAAGCAGTCATCAGTTAAGGTTTCCTTTTTTTTTTTCTTTTTTTTTTTTTCCTTGAAATTCCAGAAGACAGCCTAATGGTACAGAAGAATTGGCTTTTTATAATACTTCCTTCTTTATCTGAATATTGCGGATGTGAGCAGAAAGTGCGGCCAGGAGTCTGAACACAGATCCATAACCTGCCTTCAGTTGCAGCGTTTCCATTAGGGGCTGAGCTACCAAGCTTCATCTGCCGCGTGCAAGGAGAGGAGCAGATAACCAGCACCCTTGTACTACTGCCCTTCAAGCTTGAGCTATTTTTCTATTAAGACCTTTTGGTGTCACATTTCTTTGCTTCCACAAAAATGCTGGTCCATTAGCCTAATGAAAAAATTCTGGACTTATGCTGGATTTCTAATGTATGTTTTTCTTTGTAAGAACCTTTGTGTAATTTCAAGGGTGTATGAGATTCTGTGCGAAATAATGTGAAGCACGAACGTTGTGTGAGGCAGCTGTTTGTGGGTTTTGATAGTTCCTTGAGAAAATCAGACTTTAAAGAGAAGATTTTTTCCAAGAAATCTTTTATATTCTCCCATGAGAAACTGCCAAAGACTTGTAAGATGGTGGTGACTTTAAAGCTTTCAAAAAAAATGCCCCCTTTTCTGCTGCAGACTTCTGCTTTCTACAGCATATATTTGTGAAAAGGATAAATCCGTCACCTCTAAGTGGTCCCACGCGGTATGTGGTGACTCCCATTCAAGAAAAGTTATAGTTATTGGTTTTTTTTGCCTGGAACAGGGCTGATCCACTTATTTCGTGTAACATGACTTGAAAATTTCCCATTTATTGCTGCGGTGGCTAGCTGTGTGCATCGTGTCTGCTGCCTTGCAGGCTGACTTTTCACTCTCTGCTGAGCACGTGCTGGGGATGGTTTCTTTCTTTTGTGTTGACTCATCGCAACTTTCAAAATTGTGGGAGTTAGCAAAGAAATTGTCTTAGTGTTATTTAGATGATTAGCTTGAAATTTTGTAATTGCAATATTGGCTTTGTACAAGTCTGCCATGGTCTTGTGGAAATTAACTGGGATATGTTTCACAAAGTACACAAACTTGAGCTGTAGTGGCCCTTTGCTCCTCATCATTTCAGACTAAATTTGGTTAGTTATTTTATTATTATTTTTTTAATATAGGTTCAAGAAACTTGCTCTCTTGTTTCATGTTTATGTCATTCTGGTATATTAATGAAAATGCAGCTTAATTGACAATTTATGCTGTGGGTAGAGAATTTTCCCTCACTGAAGGTGTACAGATCTGCTGTGTGCTTTTGGCAGGGCCATACGTTCACGCCTATTTTGCTGTTGTCCCTGGGGAGGGAAAAGGAAATGCAAAGGATGGGCGCCTCATATGAGAGGTGATCTTGGTTAATAAATGAGGTGCAGGCATCTCCTGCTCCCTCTGCTTTGGAGCATGGATGTCTGGTACAGGGGTGGACTGGGCCTCAGAGAGAGGTGACATCTTCACCCCGACGGTGTCACAGCTGCTCTCTCTGAGCCCTCCACGTGTGACCTGGGCGTATTATTCTGTCTTTCCTTATGACTTATTTATTATGCTTCCTTAGACTTACTCCCGTTCGCCAAGTTTTATGTTTTTCTGCAAATATGAAAGTGCTTAGAGCTGAAAAAGAGTACTTGACAGGAGTGTTAGCTGGCAGTATTCACTGTAGTCCTCTCCACAGCTGAGGCTTTCCAAAAGTTTTGCAAGAAGCTGAGACTTAAAAGCATGTGTGAGCAGTTTGCCTGGAAGGAGCAGTTCTCCTTGCCGCTTCATGTGCGTTATCATTTGGAAGATCTGGATTGAATTTGTTCCTTTCTAATCCTCTGGTGCCTTCCTAGTTCTTGCTGGTGGTTTATAAACCATTGAGTCAGTTTGAGTCGCCTCATCTGGTATTATATTGATTACTTTAATCCCTTTCAAATGTTTAATTGCCATATGATTTGGGAGACAGTGTTGGACCAGCATCCAAGAGGCCTTGACCACAGCTTTAGCTCCACAGCTGGTCTGCTCAGTGACTTTACAGGCCTGTCATGTCATCCCACTGTGCCTCGGGCTTCCCCACCTTTGAAAGGAGTATAGTAAACAGTGCTGCCTTCTGTTTTGTGCTGTTAAAATGTGATTAAGCAAAACAGCAGAAGTGGAAGAGGCCTGGATACTTGGTACCACTCTCCCCCTGTACCAGGCTTTGGTAACCTCTTGCATCAAATGTCCAAACCTCATTGCCTCATCTAGAAGAGCAGAGTAGTTAGTAGATCAGATCAGCATCTATTCCAACATGAGCTCTGCTCACATTTCTAATGTGGCTTATTGCTTCTCTTTTCCTTAGTATTTTGTAATTTTTGTAACCCTTTATTACCACCCCTCTCCTCTCCACCAAAAAAAAAAACAAAAAAACAAACCAAAAAAGGGCTGTTTATGCTCCTCACTCTCTTTAGGCTAAGTCAGTTTGCATTTTCATCCTGCTGAGGAAAAATACGTGGAAATTTTAATTGGCCTGAACCTTTCCAGTACTATAAAATGCACCTGTTTTGAACACCGAGAACCAAAATGGCTTTATGCTGAACCACGTTGTGACCTTTGTCTAGCTACTGCATAAGTATATACAGATCTTTAAATTTTCATCTAAGCATTTAGTATCCGTGTAAAAGGATTGTTATCATGTGATTAGGACAAAAACATGTTTACTCATTATCTAGTGGCAGTTGTAGCTTTTTGTGCCTTCCAGGTGTTTTAGGTAGAATTAGGTGAGATGGCTAGAGTCGGTCAGGTGGCCTGCCAGCAGTGGCTGGGCTTAGTTTCACCTCAGCCTTAGGTTTGCAAGCCTGCTGAGAGCTGATTTAGTTTGCCAACCCAGCGAAGAATGAACACAGAGTTGTTTTATTTTGGGTTAGCAAGGTGTATTGGCTCAGCAAAGGAGGCTGGGAGTCATTGCACGGCATCAGGTGGGGAAGGAGCAGGAGGGTCCAAGGCTCCTCCTTGGGCAGCTCAGCTGTCTCAGGTGACTTCTCTCCTAGCACAGGTTGGGAGGCAGGTCAGCTCTCTGCAGCAGTCTTTCTCTGTCTTTGTAGATGCTGCAGCGCTGAGAGGGGCACTGACACCCGGCCAATCTGCAGCAGAAACAATAGATGCAATTTTGGCCCTGGGTTTCATCAGCTGTCAAAAACAGCAGGCAGAAGCTCTTCATATTCAGAGTTCAGATGAGTCCTTTTTATTTGCCACTCTCTTTGCTCCTGTATTGGTTGTCTGCCTCCACTTATATTTTGCTTAGAGCTGTGTGTGTTGGAGTCTGGTGGCCACTGCTTTTTCTTCTCCATTAATACCCTCCCCAGTTCATCAATGTCATCTTTCTACTAAAGTGTCTTTAAATTTCTCCATCCTCTGTCCAAACTTGATCCTTCTCATCATTGTGACAGATGTTAGGTATCCTAATCCTCCCAGGTTTGCTCAGTATTTGCTTAATACTCTTCTGTTGCATTCTGTGACCTTACTTCACTGTCTTCTAGATCAAAGCGATTTAGAGAAAGGTATGTAGCTTGACTGATGTGCTGCGTTATTTTAGATGTTAATTGTGATAATTTTAAGGCCTCTTACATAAAGGCACAATAAAGTTACTATGATGTTATGACAGCACCGTAGTGACACTGGTGCCATACAGAAAAACCCTTAAATCCAGTGCAACATGCAGATGTTTAGAAATACATATAGATTTAAAAAGGAAAGGTCTGCTTTAATTTTGTGAGTAGCAGATGCATGTGAGCAGGGTGGCCAATACTTCTGAGATCTTTGCTTCCAAAGGGAAGTGTGTGTGTGTGTAACGGAATCCTTCTCTCTATGTATATAAAACAAGAGTTTCTATATTGCTAACTGTTAATAATAATAAATTTCTCAGCTGTATATATGGAGTGGTTTGGCTTGTACCTTTCCTCCTTGATTTTTTTTTGGCTCCTAAATTTGGATCTTTTTTCCTTGTTTCATGAAGTTTATTGGCCTGTCTGAATGTGTGTGGGGGCTGCTAGATCATTTAGCTAGAAGAACATTTTTGGAAGGGTTCAAACTCTGCAATATTTCCTTGCATTGATTATTTAATGGTATCATTTGCACTGACTCAATTGATTCCTAGGGTTTAGGGTTTAATGGAAGGAGCAGATTTCTTCTTCATCCACTATAAATGTCTGTACCTAGCCAAAAACTACGGTGGTGACACTGCAATTGTAGAAATCCTTTCTACTGTGTTCGTGCTGTCTGTGGTGTCAAAAGAGCTCTTAAAAAAGTTTTTGAATTAATAAGGATATGGACCAGTATTTTTGTGTTCAGTGGCACTTCCAGACAGGGTGCATGTGTTACCTTTTAAATGTCCTGCTGTACTTTACACACATGAAAATCAGATTTATTTGTAAATAGCCCTGGAGTCTTGCTATATAGAGCTTGGTGTCTTTGCTTCTGGAATTCCTGCTTCCAACTGCAACTTTGTTGTTGGCACTTCTTGTCTCATAAAAAGATTTTTATTTAATTCAATTAAATTGAATTGATTTTATTATTTTAAATTATTCCATTTACATTTTAGATTACAATGCCAACTGAGGAAAAACTTGCCTCTCAGTAGCATTTGGCATGCACTTGGATAGGTTTCACTGGTACCTCCAGCCCTGGGTAGGATAGTGCTGGTTCATTGCAAAAGTTTGCCTGCAGTTTTTTGTTCTCCTTCACTTGTGCCTGTTGAGCTGATACGTAAAAGTCCGCGATCCCTAATTTTTCATTCCTTTCCTTCTCAGCTAACACTTGGATTTTTCCTTTCTTTGAATGAAAGTGATGTGTGTTAAATTTTTTCCTCCAAGCCACTGCTGTGGGAACAAACTAGTCAGGACACGGAAGAGTGCTGTGTAGTAATTAGTATATCCTGCCAAAGACAGGACTGTTTTTATTCAGTCCCTACGGAGGGAACTAGTATCTTATTACACAGCACTGTTCTTTACACCGTACTGTAGAACGGATGATGCATTCACTAATACATAGGCTGTCTTGTGCCTCCTATTTTCCCATAGGCTTCTCAGTATTTGTAACTTCAGAGTAATAGCCAGACAATGATTGGCAGTACTCTTCTTGTGCCTTTGTTCAGCTGGAAAGTTACATTTCCATTATTTCTCTGTGCTACATGTTCTTTTAATGGTCATGGATCAGCATATAAAAGTCACGCAGAATGGAAATGCAATTAGCAAAAAGATAAATAGACAATAGCAGCGGGTCTCATCAGAAACTCGGCTACTGTGTCAAAAGGCAAGGAGGAAAAAGTGAAGTAAAATTCTGGTATGATGTGTAGTATTTGACAAGTAAAACTAATGGTCCTTGAGTTAAAAAAGAAGGTTCAAAGTTGTGCCAGTTAATGAAAAACCACGCTGAATCACTGTTGTAGCTCTGCTCCCTTTTTAGGATAGAATAATTATTTTGCAGAAATGTGCTGTGTAGTGTGATGTGAAAGCTGCACAGAAACAAAATTAGCAAGCCAGTTTCTGAGGTTACTTTCCATAGATATGTAGCAGACATCCACATTCAGTGAGTGGTATGGATGTAGCCTTCCCCTAGCACAGCAAGGAAGGTGCATTCCTTGGCGTTCCCCTCCTGCTCAGAGGCCTCTGTGGGAAATCAGATTTCCCTTTCTTTTTCCAACTAGTGTTTCTGCTCCAGCTTCTTCAGGACTTCCCAGTAGCATGTCCTCATAGTCCTTGGCCCATCAGTGGGATCAGGTCAGGCTCCAGGTTCTAGAGCAGCTGTTGTCCCCAAAGGAAGCAAAATATTTAGGCCATGTAATTGGGGTCATCTTGTACCCCTGTGACTTCCCTGCTTTGTGGACCCTTAAGCAAGGTGGCAGCTGCAAAAAGGCCAGAGAATGCTGGAAGGACCAAATGAGAAAGTACTGATACAGCCAAGAGGGGGATGATGGTCAGCAAGTGTGAGTGGTCCCACCTCTCCTCGCCATCCTCCCTTCTCTAGGAGCCCTGGTTGTGGCTGCTAACAGCCTGATTCATAAGTACATAAAAATCAGCATAATTCCTTGAAATCTGGGTTCTGTCGTGTTCTGTTTCCAATGTGGTCTTGTTTCCTTTTGCAGGAGAAAAGGAATATTTTCCCATTGTGCAGTATTGTAGCCAGTCTATCAACCTTACCCCCAGAAGCTGATTAGCCTGTGTACAAAGTTTGCCTGGTTTTCTTGTCTTCGTATGAGACATTTAAAAAAAAAAATCATAATGGTTATTACTTTGTTAATGGCCGTACGGTTTATTAGCTGTAAGTATATATACCATAATGCTTATGTGCAAAAACTCTTATTTATATAAGTGATATGGTCTTCTTTGCCCTTATTCTTTTATCAGATATAAGAAACGTGTTTCTCTAAACATGGGTGAAACAGAGCAAAGACCAACCGCAGGATCCCGGTTAGGAGTCCAGGAAAATGCTGGGATCAGTACCTTGGAGCACGGACAGAAGCCACCTATGACACCTCCAGGAAAACTTGTCTCCATCAAAATTCAGATGCTGGATGACACACAAGAAACTTTTGACGTTCCGGTAAGGATGTGGAGGTTTGGGTGGCTAAAGATTATTCAGGCGTTTCTAAATCCTCGTGTTTTCAAACTAGTTCTCTTTTTATTTCAACTGTGATTCTCTGGCTAATGAATTAATCTTGCGGAGAAAATGGCTGTTATATCAGTATTAAGTAGATGATGGTGCAATAGAATAACCTTAAACGGTGAAGTGAACTGGAAATTACAGTTATTATTCTGTTTCTGTTTGAACAGTTTCAGAAGAGGTGAAAGTCTTTGATGTTTTAGTTTGTTTTTTTTTTTTCTTCAAATATTACTTCAGTGGTTTCCTCTATTTTCTGAACAGCTGATATATTTCCTTGGTGCTGTTTTCGTCTTGATCCAGTAAAGCATACATCTATACAGATTTATTTATTTATTTTTCCTCTGACAAGTCCTTGGGATAGTGACTTGAAATCATCAAAGTTTTCACTAATTTATATCACTCTTACAGAAAAGTGCTCACACACATGTTGAGCGCAAGGAAATAAAGCAATCTAATCTAAAGTTTCTCTGACCTCACTGAAATTAATCTAGGCTTGTGCTTGCCAAGGAAACAGAGTTACTGCTGCTTTTGTGTGTGTGTGTGTGTGATCACAAGAATTAGTTTGAATTGGTTTTGATACAAAAACCAATTCCATTTTATATTATCTAGCTGTTAATAACGAGTAATGATTTTAGCATGCTATGCTTAGGTAATTAACATGTCAGGTTGTTGAACACTGTTGCTGTTATGAAAGTGTACTGGAATGTATATTTTTCAAAGTCCTCAGGGTTCAGTGAATAGGAAACTGGAAACCTGAGTTCAAATTTCATCCTTTGTTACTTGCGTTTTATGTAGCTATAGTAACTTCCATGCCTTCCTTGGCTTGGTTTTCCCTTCTGTGAAATGGGAGGTTACCAGTGAGATGCATAGATCTTACACGTATGTGTATGTGTCTGTGAAAGCGCTTATGGTCACTTAAAAAAAAAAAACGTTATCCCTGTATTAAAGATGAAGGAATTCTGATCAGGAAAATCCTCACTTCAAAAAATGAATTTTTACCTGTTTGTAAGGTGTTTGTCTGTTTTGTGTGTGTACACACACACGGTCTTTTGCTCCGCTCTCTGCTTCTGTGTGTGACCCAACCACAGCTGCGTGTTCAGTCTCAGATTTTGTTGTAGCAGAAAGTAAGTTTTCTGCACAGGCAGGTGTGTGTCACCAAGTGAAATGCTCGTGTATGCAGCAACTTCTTACACTTTTGCACCCTTCAGAATGCCTATCAAATATCCATAGCAAAAAGACTAAAATGAGAAGCCTTTAGGTAATCATCGCTATTCAAAAGTGTAGTTCTAGTTTAAATTATCAAATGCTAATGAAATGGTGCTGCTTATCTTACATGGTCAAATACCTCTGTTATCCCAGAGACAACCTTCTCCCCACCCCCCAGCTACTACTTCACCATACTTTGGAAATAACTTGCAATTTATAAGAGTTAATAATTATGTTTAAAAAAAATGCATAGCAGGAACCTTTTTGATATCGGGTCCTTTTCATTAAATTGTTTAGAAGCAAACGTAAGTAAACAAGTGAATGCAGTGCATTCTTACATAGCTTTGCTTCTGGAAGTTTGAGAAAACAGTATTTTTTCAATTGTCTGTATTAGAAGACGTCAACATTACTTTCTGTTTTTAAATTTTCAGCAACCCTTGGAAGACCTGGGTGTTCAAACAACTGTCCAGATTGCTTCAATATCATTATTTTCTGAGACTTCTATTTCATAACTACCTCTGTTCAAGGAGAGCCCAGTTGGTTTTAAAGTCAAATCTTGCGGTGAACTTTGCAGGATGCTTAGATTATAAAGTCTCTTAGAGCAGATTCCTAAAACCTTTTGTCTTTAAGGTATGCGTAGCCAAAGGAAGCAATATACATCATTTTCAGTCTACTCTAAAAGGCGTTAATTTTTTCATCCCATCTCACGAAACTGAAAAGCTTCTAGTACATCTAAACTGAGATGTTTTTTTCATGTTGGAAAACCCATGTTCCCATTTACAAGCTTGCTGATTTTGGCCAATTTGGTGCAGTATAGATAGAAAAAGAAAGTGACACCATTTCAACAAAGTATTTTAGGAGTAGCAAGTGTGGCTATGGGCAGAGGATGTAAACATACGTGCCTAAGCACATCTATGGGCTTGCTTTTCAGTGGAGAATTAAAGGCTTTTTGCATGATTGAGGGTCTGAACTACTCTTTCCAAAACTTGAGCTGCCATGGTTATGAAAATAACTTTCCAAATATGATACAAGGATATACTGAGAAGGTTTTGTTTCCTACAGTTTATTGAATTTTCCTGGACAATCTTTTCTCAATTAGCAAATGAGCCAAACGTTGAGTGGTTTTATTGCTGCTTGTAACGTGTCTTGTAGGACGGTTTGAAGTTTTAAGTCATGCCAGTTTATTATTTGCTCGTGAAGTCTATGTAGAAATAGAAATAGATACTGGTGCTACTTCTTCCTGAATTTTGGGCAAGTAGTGAAGTAGTTGGGACTTTCCATCTATCTAGTCCTCTTTCCCTGCTACTCCTACAATTTCTTTTGTCATAGGTTCACCTCGCCACCATTTGCTAAAACTGGAAGAAGTTTTTATCAGTGTGGTGTTTTTCCTGGGTTTGATTTTTGTTTTGTTTTGGGGTTGTGGTGTGTTTGGGGTTTGTTTTTTTTGTGTGTGGTTTGGTTTTTTGGGGTTTTTTTGGGGTTTTTTTTTTTTTGTTTTGGTTTTTTTTTTTTTTTTTTTTTTTTTTTTTTTTTTTTTTTTTTTTTTTTGTGGTGTTTTGTTTTGGGTTTGTTTGTTTGGTTGGTTGGTTTTTTTTCCCCTGAGTCTTCAAACATCCAATACTCTAATTATTTTTTACTGCACCTTGCCATGGTTCGGAACTCTCCACATCCTATGTGGAGATGGTATCATACCCTCCCACACGGTTATCAAAAACTGCCTTCCCAAACCTCTTTAGGTAGACCTTCCCCAAGATCTCCAGTGATAACCACAACAAAAACTTGCAAAATTGTAAATCAAGTGACTACAGCTAAAGCAAACTGCATTTTTTAATAAACGTGAGATACTGTTCTGAAGGTTTTCTTCATTTGAAGGGTTAATATAGAACTTCCATGTCAATATGAAGCAGTCACCTTAGGATGTAATGGGAAATGTTGCAAAGTACTCAGATGCAAGACAGAAGAGCTCCAGATCCACAAGATCAAGATCTAAACTCTCAGAGAATACATCAGGCTGTATGTCTACCTACTACTATCTAATGAAAAAAACCCTTTTATATCCAGATATTAAGAGCAACACTAATGAGTTCATAACTAGCCATAAAAATACTTGCTTGCTCCATGTTTCTTTTCTCACTTCTACAAGCTCCATTCCTTAAAGATACTAAAAACTGGCTTGTGCAGAAAAGATGAATCTCTGAACTCAGAAATTTTAAACTTCAACACTCCAAAACCAAATATTTTTAAACAAAGATGTGTATTTAAGATATTAGCATCATTATCTAGGGCTTGTTTCAGAAACAAATATGAAAAATCCCATATTGCATTTGACGTAAATTTCTATTTTGATAACAGATCTAGATGTTTCTAGATACTATTTTACTGGTTTCTAGCCGAACTTTCAACAGTTTACAACATTACATGTAGACAGATAGTAATTTCTCACTCCCAGCCCAAATTACAAACACATAAATATATAGTTTTTGATCAAACTTTTGAATGCCTGTTTTGCAAAACAGAAAGAATCGAAAGGCCATCAGAACCAATCTTTTCTCAAACTTTAAAGCCAATTTAAAAAGTAAATGATAACTTAAGTTTTCGAAGAGTAGATTTTTAGAAGAGAACAGTATTTATATTCAATTTCAGCTTTGTGTCCCTCCCTTCACACAATTACCTGTTCTTCAAATGAAAGGTTTTAAACTTTGATTTGTCACTCCTGACTCATTATCCAAAAGATACTAGTCACTTTTTTCCTTCAGTAAAAACTTGCATGGCAAAGAACTGGAGAAGAAAACAGAACAGAGAAGTCTACTAGACTTATAATTCAAGAACGTAAAGTCTAAAAACCTATAAGCTTGAGCCTAATGTATGTTTAGCACCACCACTATTAAGATAGAAGAGAGCTACTGTAAACACAGCAAAAGAGAGCAGCAGACCTGACCAAGTTAGGAGGGAGTGCAATTGTTCCAAGCAGACTGTCTGGAGCCAGATCTAGGAAGGTGAGTATAATAAAGGAGGAAACGTGTAATTATGTCAAAGTCTTCACGAAATACCCCTGCATTCCAAGGCAGATCTAAACAACCTGAGCAAACTAGCAGG